>JASDQU010100744.1:388641-452422 GCA_032191745.1 Picea mariana | reverse complement strand
TTGAAACAAAATTTGTTCTTGGAACTTTTTCCCTTGTCTCCTCAACTTTGGAATTTGCTCCATCTCTTCGTTCATATCCAAGACCACAATACTTGGGTCTCTCTTCAACAACAATAGGCTCAACAATGCCTTGTGCATGCTTGCCTAACCCTTTACCTTCATAGCCCATTTTTAATAATAACTTGGACCCTATTCCTCTTGTGTGATTTTCAAAAACACCAAAACATTCTTCTTGAGAGGAATTAGAAGATAAACTAACATTACATACCTTATGTTCATGCATGTACTTGGTAAGGGTTTCCTTTGCCTCATGGAGTTGAATCTCCATCTCATGCAACTTTTCAAGAAGCTGGTCTTTCTCCTCCTTCATGGCCATCAATTGCTCTTCAAGGGCAATGCTCTCCTTTCTTTCTTCACACATCTCTTTCATCACATCTCTCATGGTTAGCAACTCCTTCAACATCTTTTTGTCAAAGAACTTAGATAATGAAGATGTGTGAGAACTATCAATGTTTGAAGCTTCCTCCATCCTTGCAAGATATCAAACTTCAACACAAAACTTGCACAAATACCAACAACTAAATCTCAAGCTAGCAATGGCAAACACATGAGCAAAACAAACTATGCTCTGATACCACCTGATCTGAAAATAGTGGGCTGACTTGTTATGCTATGCAAGCACCCTCTACTTCATTAAAATAAAACTTTATAGGACCTTGCTCCATGTGTTAAAATATGCAAGTTTATGCATCTTCTTTTAATTGTTCATGTGTGAGGAAATGTTCTTTTAAATGGTTAAATATGTGCTTTAAATCAATACACAACAAATATAACTTGCAGCAAATGAACCATCAAACTCACAACAATAACAAGATGATAAAGGAGTTCACCCCTCTCTGGGCTACATCTCCTTGAGCCTCCATCAATGGACTTGGCTCTCTGGGATTAATTTGTCAAAGATTCTTTTACAAGATGTTGCTCAACTCCAATGGAAATTCTGACTGTACCATTGGGATCAGAATACATAAAAACCCAAAAAATGACTAATAAAACTTTGAAAACTGATCTTGGCTCATCCGGGCATGACCTCTTCTACATGTGGCCTTAAGCTTCTCTGAGCTTTTCTTTGGCAAAAACACCTGTAAAAGTCATCAAATGGATCTGAAACCTATCCCAAAGTGTTCAGAGCATAATAATTAGCCAAAAATGATTATTCAATCACAGAAAACAAACATGAGCTCATCTGAGCAAGACCTCAAACAATGAGGGCTTCAAGCTCCCTAGAGCTTCCTGAAACTTCAATGGTTAAAAACCTGCAAAAGAAGTCTTCAAATGGCTGTGAAAATAGTGTCAATGGATTCAGAACGTCCAAAAACCCCTAGCTGGGCTTTTTCGGCACCTCATTTGGCCAAAAAATGAAGAAGATAGGCCTCCTGCCATTTTCTTCCTTCAAGCTTGCTGTCTCTGGTTCGCCAAAACGCACCTCTGTGTGCCCAACCAAGAACACGCTCAAAAACTCGTACTAAAACCTAGCACACGCGCATAACCGCAAAACCGTTCAAACTGTAGGACGGTTAGGGCGCGCCCAACCCCTAACCGCCAAGGCCACGATCACAAGGTCACCATGTGACCACGCGCTATCGCAAAAGGGGGCTCCGTTTACAATGGCGAATGGTTAACCGACAAGTGTCGGTATATGGTATAACCGTTTTTTAAACCCAATTCAACTCCCGCACGCGCTCCGTATGTGGTCATATGTCAAAACATATAAAATCGATGGCTTTGTTTAAAACACGCGCGCCTCCGTATACACAATGGTCGTATGGTACACATTACAACTGCGGGCTATCCATTTAAATCACCAAACTCCGCACGCATTTGTTTAACTGTGGTCATATGTAATGGATTGTGTGACCGGGGGCTGGGGTTAAGCCCTAGCCCGGACCCCCGCCAACTATTAAACAAATCCAATTCAAATAAATACAAACCCATAGATATAACAAGGAACAAAGTATGGCGCGCCGGTCGGGCGGCCATTGCCAAAGCGTTGCACGGTGGGAGGAGGTCCGGGGTTCGATCCCCATGGACTCCATAATATTTTGAACAAACAACCATTGCCATGGTGCCATGTGGCAGCCCACGATCGGGCCACATGGCACCACTCCATTTGCCCATTAAATGCCACGTGTCACAAATTGATTTGACCACATCTGCCAATCCGAAACTGCCACATCAGCATATGCCAACTCAGCGTACGGACATGCCACGTCAGTGTAGGACCTATGCCACGTCAGCATCCGTACAGATTGTACGGACTGCACAGTTAGCGCTCATTTTTTTTTACCTGTTTGGCGATTCGAACAGATCACGATATCTCTCTCATCCGATGTCTGTTTGAACCCAAACGAGTTGCGTTGGGTTCGTGACGACGAGGGCTACACACTCGTTCGTTTTGATGCAATTCTGAGAACTTTGATTTTTGAGTTAAAATTTGACCCCTGGTCCAGATTTTGATCACTATCTTAGCTTAGTCGCATTCCAGAGCCGTAGTGGAAACTCCTGCTCTGCTTACGATTTTCAAAACGTGTCTCAAAGGGTAAAATTCGGCACTGGCTCAAGCGTGCCTCCAAAGGTAAATTCCGGCGCTGAGTTAAGGCGGATTTCAAAATTGGCTGCAACTGCCAACGTTGAAGTTCTGGAAGAACTCTCACATGTTGAGTGGTCCTGCTTCTGCGTGCTTGCCAACGATGCTCTTGCATCAGATGTCCTAGTGCCCACTGCCAGGTCACTGTTAAATTTTTACGTGTGGTAGCTCAAACAGTGCACTGGCAGGTCACTGTAGATACAAATTGAGAATTTAATTCATTTTCCATTCAGTCTTCTACCTTTTTAAGTGTCCGTGCATCAAGGATGTGAAACAATTTCTGTGAATTATACCGAGTCTGTACTTTCTCACAAATGCTCAGTTGGAAATGTTGTGCTTGTAAATGTCTTATGTTCCCGTAGTTTGAATCATACTTCATATTGTTAACCTATTCTATGTTTAATCTGCCTAAACTTTAAATACAGTTTATGGTACTCATGGAGTTGATTTTCAAGGTTCGTGAAGATCAAACAAGTCTAATTTCCCATCATATTATACAGTTACAAAGACAATATCAACCCTTTTACTCCTAAGAACAATGGACATGGCACTACAATTCACTTATTCTACAGAAAATTTGTTATATTAAGAAAACAACAATCTAATATAATCAAAAGTGAGCATATCCATCACTTATGCTAAATTAGTTGCAAGTCAATCAAAATGAGAGATGCGATTGTTTCTCGGATTAGAACTGTATGATGTATCCTATTAAGACAGATACTATATTTTAGAAAATCCTGGCAACTGAAAGAACTAATTAGATTTTGTGGAGTTAATTAGCTTCTACTCTAGCATCATTAGTAAATTCATACAATGAGCATAAAGTTTTTAGGTATGGGGATAGATCTAACCAATTGCTTGGCACAAGATAATCTGTGTAGTTAATCACTTGGAAATTACATTATATCAAGACAGTCCAGGATATTTGTGATCTAATTGTAACAGGGTGTAATGAAAATGGATATTAGGACATGTAGTTGACAATTGAAACAACTTGCCTTTACTCAGTCCCATGGAGTAAAATCTTTCTCAGTCCTATGTTGTACTTATAATATATCCATTCAGTCATATGATGTACTTATAATATATCCATTAAAAAAAGAATTATGCCATAAATAACTTAACAATCCAAACATTTGTACATCAATTCAGATAAAATTTAGCTTTTTCATGAACCAAAAACTATTACAAAAAGAAAAAAGAAGTCTATGAGCAAACTTAACAATGCCCCCACTAGTGTAACTGCTACATCAATATCCACATTATAATCAATTTTTTTTTGTCTTTAATCCTCATTTAGGGATTGAGCAAGTGTTTTCAAATTTGGACCCCAATTAATGATAATGTTAAATTTTTTCCTTTTTATCATTTTACTTAAATTTTTAACATTACCATTAATTGTTTCAGGATGTTTGAAAGTGGTTTCAAGCTCGTCGAGCTTTCTCACGTATGAGGGTATGGGATTGACATTTAATCAAGAGAACCAATCTTGTTATGTACCTTGATGTTGGTGGTATTGATTGTTGAACTCTTTTGTCATGGACTTAGCAAAAATGTACCCTTTATTCAAACCAAAAATCATTGATTAAACATGTTAATCTTTTTCTATCATATTATAAGGCTTGGATTAGGCAATTTCATCAGAATAGGGCGGTGTTGAGTGATGTCCCTAGAGGATCTAGGTAGAGGCAAAGGTTAGACAAGAGACAAAGGGTGATACTAATGATGAGGATTCTAATAGTGGAACATTGCTTGTCATTTAAATGTTTTTGCTCATTCATCCATTATGTTTTCTTTCAAAATTTCAATAATTTTTTGGAATCATGGTTTCAAATCTTTAAAATATAATTTTTTCATTAAAATATAATATTTCTATGTTTGATGGACCACTTAACATCTTATATTGCAGTTTTATTTTCATATTTATGTGACAATGTGTTTGTTTGATGTTAATGTTGCTTTAGAAATTTAAAAGATTGAAAAAAAAATGATTACTTTTATAGTTTTTAAAATTTTTCGATAGTTTTTTATATTTTCCCTATTACCAATAATTTCAATTTTGGACCTGGGCTATAAATTAACGATAAAAATAAATGCAACATTGCTCTACACATCTAAATTTATAACTAAGGAAATCCTATCAATAATTTATTGGTAGATATTTCTGCACAAACAATTATCCAGAATATCATTTCTGTGAGATATCTGCAAATTTCCCTGACTTATAATGCATGAATATATAAGTTTGAAGACCTGCAACTTCGCCAACTGACAGTGAACCACCAACAATTTCTTTCAAATCCTGCTTAGAAAACTTCGTCAACTGACAGTCAGTGAACCACCAGCAATTTCTTTCAAATCCTGCTGAGAAAGTTTGATATTATAATAGTATCATAAATTTATTAATTATAAGAATCCAATCTTTATTAATCATGTCTCAAAAGAAACAACCATAATGCTAGAGTTTACAGCCTTTATGAGATCCTGGTGAGATTTGGAGAGGCACAAACCACTGACATTTCAGTGATGTACGTAAATCACCATCAACTCCACTCCATCACACTTTCTTTGACTGTAAACGAAGTTTTAAGGATGCGTTATTGAGACTGTCAAATCATCTAATATTGCCACGCACGGACCCTCTGACATCTCCATCTGAATCTTCCTTCACCGTCGCTGCGAAGAGACGTCCGCGCTCGACGATATTTGTGTCTTCAGTGTTACAATTTGATATCTCCTCGTCTACAATCTCGATACTATTCAGTGTTCCATTTTTTCGAGTTTTTTAAATTGTTAAAAACTCTAATCATAGTTTGTTAGTTTACTTAATTGATTTACTTGTTAGTTTACCTAACTGGTTTACAGTTACATGATAATTATGATATTTTTGTATTATATATATATGTCTATATACATGATTATTCGCTCATTAATGATTATAGAGTATGTTTTTTTTTTTTGCCAATATTCTATTTATTTCTGTTCATTATGGTTCCCTGATTACTTCAGTTATTTCCATTATGTTTCTGCATTTTTCTTCATTATGAATCTAACAATAGTATCAGAGCATGATATTGATCTTCTGAGTCTAGTAATTTATAATATGAACCTAACATTATAGCTTTTAGTTCCTGGTATTACCATGGTAGATGAAGAAGAAGCGATTGGCGAGTAAATGTTTCCTATTGAAAATCGTGAAGTCTTGTGTGCGTGGAGAGAGACAGACGCAACCAAGGAAAGCAGGTTCGGTTATGTGTACTGTCCAAGAGCCTATGAAAGACAACATTGCAGAGAGGAAACCGTGTGAGGCACAGTAAAGAATGTAGAAAGAGCCGAGGGTTTTGTGAAGGCCCGACCAATTGCACAGGTCGTGAAGTGAAGGCTCCTCCAGCCATAAAGGGTCAAGCTCACACGGAATATTCACGGTCAGCAAGGAATAATTGTGTGGAGCGATAGAAGAAAGAAAATACGAGTGCTAAGCCTGCGATCAAGGTGTTTCAAGAGAAAATCCAGGAGACAAGGTAAGAAGAATCACTGTATACAAGAAGAATACGGTCAGTGGGAAACGTGATAATCTGCATAAGGAAATCGAGAAAACATGAATAACCGAAGATCTGATGAAGATAATCGACAATCGTCAATCTGATGAAGATAGGGTATGTGAGATTTATTTTAATTTTTAAAGAGGAAAGTAAGATTTATTTTTGGCATTAAAAAAGGAATAGACCATGGCATATAAATTTTTGAGGAATAGTTAAAAGTTGATGCCAAATGGTTGTTATTGCTAATATTGATCTCTTGGAGTAGTTAGAAATGTTTATTTATTTTTAAAAGAAGCCGTTGAAAAATTCGGTTGTGAGTTCCAGAATTTTGCATTTCTCTTGAAGCTATCGTTCACAAGGAACTGAAGCAGAAGAAATTTCCAAGTCTGTTGCATCGATTATTGATGCTAAAGGGCACCACCATATCCCAGCATTGGAAGGCTTGCAATAAACCATCATTGAGTTTCGAAGAGAGGACACATAAGGTCTCCTTGGTGATGAGTAAGGACCTGGAATTTTCTGGACGGATTTGTTTGTGGAATGTAAAGAAATAACGAGGGTGCCAGATTTCTCATAGAATCTGAAGATCGTCTTGAACGATGATTTGTTGGAAATGAATGATGCAGAAAAGAATTTGAGGTAATGTTTTAATTTTTATTACCTTATACATCAAGGAAAAGGACAACAAAGGAAAAGGACAACGCTTTAAAGAAAGTCAAATCTTGGAAAGAGTGGTTATAAAGTCACATCAAATTCCAATTTTATTAATGTTAAATAAGTGAGAGAGTTTGGGAATTAATTTTAAAGTTAATCTTTATGAGGTGATACTTTAAATAACATATTTTTAATATCCCTAGTTTGGGTGATGATGCAAAAATTTCAACATAAGGAGTTATAAGAATGTTTACCAAGTTGTTTGAAATTGGAGTTATAAGGGTTTTTATTTTTTCTTGAACATGTAAAGGTGTTATAAGGGTTTTTTTTAAAGTTTGTAAAAGGAGTTATAGGGCATCATCCTACATAATCAAATTGTATATTTGTCTTTGCGCCCTTGACGCACCCGAAATAGAATAAGTGGTTCTTAGGATCTTTGTGTGCGTCTAAGTCATTGGTTATCCTATAGTTTTTGGCATTGCATTCATGCAATGGACAATCGCTCTAGGCATGCACAACATGATACATAATTGAATTTTGTGGCATCAACATACAAACAACTCTCTTCCATATTCTGCATAATGGTAAGAATTGAAGAAATATTTACAATATTGCACACATTAATTAACTCAACTACAGAATCTACAATTGCAATAAACAAGTGCACTCTCAGTACAGTGATTACTTGTTTACAAGTAATGCACAAGAAAGTTGATATGTTCAAACTTCAAAACAAAATGTTATTTGATGAGTTAAATCTCCTTCGACACCAACAATGTAATTTCAACAAACAAAATGACATCAAGGATGAAAATAATGAAGACGCTTAGTTGACTAGTGATGACACTCATAAACATGAAGATGCGTTGGATGAAGTCCCTATGACAAAAAAAGTTGCGGATAAATGTGGCAAAGAAATTAGAGTTGTTCGACCATGGGAAGAATTACGCTTTAAACAAAATCGATATGGATTAGGATATGAAAAGGATGCTGACAACCTTTTTCATATTCCTAATTATTGCGAACCTGTTTGCTTTGTAAGTGGAGGCTTTCTGAATGATAATCAAAAGACACAGCTTGAGGAATAGGTACAAGATATTGTTGATAATGATGACGAGGATGTTGATGTTTCTACAAGTATTCCAGATTTGTATAATCGGTCGGATAAAGAACCCATATAGTGCAAACACTCTCAGTGGTTTGGCCATGATAAGTCAAACTGTTTTGATCTTCACCCATGCAGATTTTGTGGGAAGACAAATCACCTCTTAGTAAGGTGTCAGAAGAGCAAGCGGAAACATATTCATTTTGAATGGTTAGGGAATTGGCGTTGGAGTTTGGAAGCCAATTTATTGGAGCATTCTTATCGACGGATTTATACACAAGTACAACCGTACTTGATTGGAGATATTTCTACAATTGACGGACATGAATGTTTTTCAGGATTGGATGATATAGGGTATGATCGGGGCCCAGTTGATGTAGTCTTCTGAGTTGAAGATCGAGTCTTCAGACTCCGTCAGAAGACGGTTTGATTACCCTTTGCCACTTTAAAAGGGGGTATATCTCATTATCTAGACTTCTCAATTTTTAGTTGACAGGGGGGAAATTGGTGTCTGACTTCAAGTTTCGAAGTCTACCTTTGATTTGCAGTTCATTCAGGACTTGTCTCTGTCCTACATTCTGGAATTGTGTTTGTTCAGAATATGATTGTGTGTCTGTTCATAATATGATTGTAGTTGGGTGCATGATCGGTTGTACTTGACACCCCTGCGTTTTCGGTCCAAGACTCAAGTTGTTAGTCTTTCCATAGGCTGTTGTATTCTACATCTATTTAGTAAGTTCCGTTGAGTCAGGAAACTGTATTCCTCTTGTCCATAGAGAGGATGTTGTGTCAAGCTGTGGCATGAACCACTATGTAGCTTGATGGTGTATCGGAGACATTGAATCTTCGATTAAGGGGGGGAAATATGAGATAATAATCTTAGATTGAGGGACCAAAGTATGTGAACAGATGATCAAATAGGAAACAAGCATGCAGTCTGCTCACAACAAAATGTGAAGTCAATGAAGTTGATAATGATCATATGATAGATCAGTGTTTCGATCTTCATCCATGTATGCATTGTGAAAGTGTACACATTGTTCTAGTAGCTTATACAATTGTTGGATATCTTCTTGGCCATACTTGTGAATGACGGTCAAGGGAATTTGAACCACTTGCCCTTGACAGGGGGGAAATATAAAATTTTCAGTCAGGTTCCAAGTTTGATTTAGAGCCTGTGAACAGATGATCAAATATGCAACCTAGTTCCTGGTATGCAGTCTTGTTCCTGAACATATTGTTGTTGATATGGTTTGTGGTAATCCTAAAACCATTCATAGTTTTTTGAGCCTTGAGATCTTGATAGTTTGTGGTCAGCTTAAAACCACCAATTAAGCAGAAGACATGAAGTTCTGCTTGTTAGATTTTCAGATTTTTGAGCCTTGAGCTCTTGTTAGTTTATGGTCAACTTAAAACCATGCCATTTAGTAGAAGACATCATCTTCTTCTAGAAATTCGGGTTGTGGTCATCCCGAAACTACCAAATGAGTTTGTGGTCACCCTTAAACCACCAATTTAGTAGAAGACATCAGCTTCTGCTATTTTTTCAGAGTTCAGAGAGGATCTTAAGCCCTCTGAATATTTTCTTGACACATTACTAGTTGTCAAGTAGTGGCAGTTTTCCAGGCAAGAACGAACTTATGATTAAGGGGGATGTTAAAAACTCTAATCATAGTTCGTTAGTTTACCTAACTGTTATAGAGTGACATGACAGTTATGGTATTTTTGTATTATATATGTACGTCTATGTACATGATTATTCGTTCATTAATGATTATAGAGTATACCTTTTCTGCCAATATTCTATTTATCTCTGTTCATCATGGTTTCCTGATTGCTTAAGTTATTTCCATTACGTTTCTGCATTTTTCTTCATTAGGAATCTAACATAAATAAGCTTTCAATCTTTTTTTATCATTACCCAGTTTTCACAGATCTCATTGCCTTTACGCAGGGACTTGCAGCTTCGCTGATATCTATCTTGTTTTTAACATATCATCCATTGGTAGATATCCTTGAAAAATTATGGGTAAATCAGATTATTTATCAGGTTGTTTTGTGTGTAGCAGACTGTTTGGGAGGCAATCTGGAGGATTCCCATAGTTACCAGAATTAGCAAGATCTAACATTTGCATTCTTGATATCTGGTTGGTAACCCTTCAGCAATGGTAAAAGGTGGGGGACGTAAGAAGTGCAGGGCATGCATTAGAACCCCAAGTTTGATCAAGTCAAAGTCAAAATTTGTTCGTAAAAGGTGGGGGACGTAAGAAGTGCAGGGCATGCATTAGAATCCCAAGTTTGTATAGGCCCTTATTTTCCATAAACAAGTCAAATTTTGTTGATCCACATGATTAGGAATTGTTCCAAGTGGTACCCATTCTGCATGCACAGACAAGAACGTAAGGTGGTAATAAATCTGTACATATACACTATGACTTGATATATACTTTGTGTCTGGCTGTTCATATTTGTGCTTCCTATCTCCATAAGAAATTAAGCATGGACAATATATGGTAGACATGGACAACATTGGGCACTTTTGATTACACTGGTATTTTGTTTATATTTCTAATTCATGAATATTTGAAATCTATCATGCCACAGATTCGAGAAGTCAGACCAAAGGTGACCTTAGTAGTCCGCATGGCAGCATCTGTTGGCAACTATGATTATATTGTGGATTGGGAATTTCAGACTGATGGTCTTATCCGAGCTAAGGTAGAAAACTTTGAAGCCTTTCCTTGAATAAACAACTCGGCAAGTTGCTTTTATTCAAAGGTAGGTTAGAACTTAGGAGGCAAATCATTTTACCATCTTCTGTTGCACACAGGTTGGACTAAGTGGGATTTTGATGATCAAAGGTACAAAATATGAGAATGTTGACCAGATCAGCTCCACAGATGAACTTCATGGAACTTTACTGGCTGAGAATATAATCGGTGTAAGCCATGACCATTATATTACTTTCTATCTGGACATGGATATTGATGGTAAAGACAACTCATTTGTTCAGGTCGAGATGGCCAAGCAAACAGTGAAGAATGGACCAACTCCAAGAAAAAGTTTTTGGAAAGCAGAGAAACACATAGCACAAACAGAGAAGGATGCCCAAATTAAGCTGAGCCTCTATCAACCAGCTGAGTTTCATGTGATCAATCCATCAAGGAAGACAAATATTGGCAATCCAGTGGGATATAAACTTGTTCCTGGGGCCACTGCTGCAAGCTTGCTTGATCACGACGATCCTCCCCAGCTCCGAGCGGCCTTTACTAACAACCAGGTTTGGATTTGGATGACTTCAATTTTTGTCTCTTTGCCACACCTATCAGTGAAGTGAAATTTGCTTAAAAGTTAATACCCATTTTATGTTTGTTCCTGTTTTAAGCCCTTTTAGAATCAAACCATACACATGAAACTAGTCACAAATTCTGGATCCATTGACATAAAGGGGGTCATCCACATTATGTAAATTTTAAAACATGAAAGTGTGCCGAGTGGATTGATCATATCTCTTCTTCGTTTTTGAAAATCAAAACTGAAGTTATAGGGGTTCATGTAATTCTTCATATTTCATTCTGGACTACATTCTGACAAAGAATTTGTGTTCATCAGATATGGGTCACTCCATATAACAGAAGCGAGGAATGGGCAGGTGGGCAATATGTTTACCAAAGCAAAGGTGATGATACTCTGGCTGTCTGGTCTGACAGGTGAGCAGGTTTATGCGATCTCATGAAAGGTTCCTGTATCAGTTTGTTCACATAAAATGATAATTTGATTGCTTTCTGAAACTGAGCTTGAAGACTAAGAATTCCTTTTCAAACATTTCTAGAATGTTCGAAATTAAACATCACAGTCAAAGTACCTAGAGGAGCATTAACTTAATTCGGCAATTATACTGTTATAAAACTTATGATAATATTGTGTCTGTCAGGGACCGTCCTATTGAAAATAAAGACATTGTGATTTGGTACACATTGGGCTTCCATCATCTCCCTTGCCAAGAGGACTACCCAATCATGCCAACAGTGTCATCAAGTTTTGATCTCAAACCGACAAATTTTTTTGATAGAAATCCTATTATGAGGACTACACCCTGCTACGAGAAGGATCTTCCCACATGTGCAGCTTCCAGCTGAATGAACATCCATACTATTTCATCATGTTCTAAAAGTGGTATATCAGTCAAATTTAGTTTTGAATTTGAGGCAGCCAAGCTATATACATTCTTGCTTTTGTTGTCAAATAAAAGATCCTAGCAAGGAATATTCAATTTAGCCTAGTTTCAAAGCAAGGAATACCTTGTATTAAGCTATCTGCATCAAGTTCTCAAATCCCAAAATCAGACCTAAAGTAGAAATCTAGTAAAGAATGAGGATAAAGATCTCAAAGTCTTATTTGGCTATTGCATGGGCCTATCAGTCTTCAATGCCTACAGGTATAGCTGGGGCAGCTTGTAACTCAGAAATTTTATATAATTTTCTTGTTTAAAAACAATAAATATCTACTAGTTTACATGTAGTACCTACTAAACTGGGAAACATAATATATGCATTTTATAGGAATTCCGCAATATCAATTGTAAATATTATTCATGGAACTTTCTTTTTGGTGTTGGACCCAAACGTGTCTCCACTAGACAATGTAAGATTTCTATGCAGGATACAATAAGTACATTTTTTTTCAGAAGAATATCATTGCTTCTAAATTTTGTGTAATATTGTCATACTTGTCTATACTATGTTCATTTTCGCATTGAAAATTCAGGTATTTACAACGTTAAAGAATGTCAGCATAATTTTGACATTTGAAACTCCATAAAGCAGTGAATGCTAACGTCACTAGCTAAATAACATTTAAAAATATCCTTGTATTTCCCTAAACAATGCTAAACTTTCCATGGAATGTATCATATCACATTTTCCAAAGGTTTTTGTACATTTTGTGAATGAGATATTAAACAGAATGCAAATGTTAGCCTTCCATGCAAGCCCTTTGTTTCAACTATGATACGGACTTCCTACCCAAGGTATCATCATACAGATGCAAGCATAAGAAGTTAGGCCGCTACTGAATCTGTCAACATATACATAAGCAAACTCTAATGGGTATGTCACGCTACTGTCACGCTACCGTGCATGCCATTAATAACAACTGGTGCCTATATTGTTCATGTACAGGGTTTTACTAAAGAGTCAAGACAAGTGCCGGGACTGTAAAGCACTAGTTGTAAAGTATGCGTGAGCTTCTTGCTTTGCAATCGAGTCAACTTGTTGTTGAAGTGGACATAATAGAATTTGTAAGGATCGATGACGGGAACACATGCTATAAGGATCTAGGATGAACTTTTGGCAAGAATTTAATAATAAGTCTGTTATCGCACAAGTTGTATGTTGGGCAAAGCTTGATCCAACCACTAAATGGCGACAACTAAGAGGTCACCTAACCACTGTCATCTTAGGCAGGTGTCCCCATCATTTTAGAGGTGAGGTAATCACCTCAAGGGAGGAATCCCGGTGACCCTAGGAGGAAAGGGATGAAGACAGATGAAGATGAAGATGAAGTCTAAATGGTATGAAGGTCTTGGAATATGGTCTTGAGAAGGTTCAAGGGTTGCCAAGTAGGTTGAGTGACCCGCCAAGTGTGAAATATCTGTCTGAGACACAAGAAAAACAAACATATGTTGCAATATAATCAAGTGGACAAGCAAGTGAAGCTTGTTGTCCCTAACAACAGCAGTTAGTAACTAATGTATATTAGCAAATAAAGATATCTAAATCAGCATAAAGTAAATGCAAAACTAGTTAACAAATGTCAAAGCAAAACTAGCAATTGACTATGAATTATGTGAAGTACTTTGAGAGCAAATAAGAGGGCTGTTATAGTGATTTTCTGCAGTAAATTATCAATCATATAGCTGTAGCATTCAAAGGTATACAACAACAAAATCAACCATCAAAATGTACCCCCAATTAGCCTAGAAGGTGTGCCCTAATTAGTAGATTAGGTGAGTGAATTTTGGGGGATTTCTTAGGGTTAGTTTGTGAGATATTAGTGGTCTACGGTTAGGGTTTTCTGGAGCCTTATGGCTGTAGGAAACAAGTTAGTGCATCAAACAAACTTGTGGAAGAAAGAGGATGCCTCAATGAGACAAGAGAGCCAAGGCCTCAAAGAAAACTTTCCAAAAGAGATAGATTTATAATTCACAAAAATCACGTTTTCCAAGGCAACAATTTTCTATCTCCAATGCAATAATAAATGACTAGTGCTCTTAATGATTGGGTTAATGGGGTCATGCAAAGAAAGAGCTTAGAGAAGCTACCTCCTTGGGGGTGTAAACCCTCTTACTCCCCAAGGCAAGTTTCTCTAGTTAGGGTTTAAGCTAAGAGGGTCTATGCCCTTATACTTCTCTTAGCAAACCCTTGTTTAACCAATAATATGAAGCATAAAATGATGAAGACTATGGTGGGGGTGTATGCCCTTATACTTCCCACCTAGCTCCTAGCAAAATAACCTTGACTTGAAACAAATGATAGCATAGAAGTAAAGACCATACCAATTCAAGGAAAAATACAAAGATAATCCACCACAATAGTAAGAGAGAAGCCTTCCAAGGCCAGCACATCACTTCCATCAACCATTCACCAAAATCTAACCATAAACAAGAGCATAAAAGACATAATTTGCCAAAGGTAGCAAAAATTTTAGACCAATGTCTTCTCACAAGAGGGAGAGTTATGTTAAAATGAGATCATATGGTCTCTTATTTATACAAAATGTCACCAAGGTGACTTGTCCACGTATTTAGGGGTAAACCACAAGACTAGGGATCAACAACCCTAATCTTTCCTCCATAACAAAGTAGTTCATTTAAAATTCACTTTTGCACATAATAAAACCCTAATTTAGAAGGAAGTCACCCCTTTAGGGGACATTTTGGTACAAAGAGGAGGTCGTTGGTGATGGAGGAGAGTGGAGGGGCTTCGCAAAGACATATATCAAGCAATAAAACCATTTCCTTCATGATTCCTTCAAAACGTCCATGTGCCATTTGTTGGCCCTTGACCAAGTTTTGGGAGAACCTTGGTCGTGTTTGACCATTTTTGGGACTTCGATAGGCTAGTTGAAGACGGAGCGCACATGCGAAGTGGAGATAGCGAGATTCCGCCCATTTTGCGGGCTTTTAGGGTTTATGTAACAGGTATGGGATGTCGGTCCATGGATCTTACCCATGTTTAGGCCCTTTTTGTAATGTATAAATAAGTAGCTAGGCGATGCAAGAAGTAGACCTAGTAGGCCGATGGCTTAGTGCTAATGATAGCTATGTGCAAGAAGATGTGTTAAGGCTTGCAGAGCTAAGTGCAAGCGTTTTGTAAGTGTTTGGTGCAGACAGACTGTGTAAGGCTTTGTGCTTTGATCCAACTTGGGGAAGGAGGATCTGGCGAGGTGCGCGCAGATCTCTTGTCCTATGCAGAGTTGGCTTTGTGGCTCTGTGCATGTAAGAAGATTGAAGGAGACTAATAAAGAAGAGAAGAAGAGTTGGTGGACGTAGCCCCACACTAGGTTGAACCATGTATATCCTATGTTATTGTGCTTTGTGCAATGTGTTCATGGTGTTTATGTTTCTCTTTACTTAGTGTTGATTGATGAATGCATCTGATGTAGTAGCTTAGTGCTTAATAATGTGAATGAATGCTAGATCTGAGTTAATGTGATGTGCTAAGTGAATGAAAGTATTAGATCTTGGTTATTACTGCGCCGATCTAGATTTAGGGTGTAACTTGCGATGTGAATAAAGGCTAAAGACTAATGCATATTATTGGCTAAGTGATTTGTTAAAATGTTGTAATCACAGATCTGTGTCCCAACTAGGTTGTAGACACTTGAGTCCTGCAACCCCCCTGCCTCTACCTCGGGTGAGACTTCATCTGCTTCGCAAGTGTTCCCAAAAGGGCCGGTAGTTAGGGTTTTGTTGGTGTGATGTTGAAATGTTGAAACCTGGGTCTGCCCTTGTGTGCCAACAAATGGTTCCGTTGCCGGGACTAAAAATGTGATTGTTGGGAATTGAAAAAAAAATAAAAGGCTATGTGCATAGACCTGTTGCTGTAGTGCACAATATTCTACTTGACTTGTGAAGCTCTGTGCTAAGAAGGGAACCAGATCTGAAGAAAAGAGGTATGATCTTAAAGCTTTGTGCTATGATAAAGGTAAGATAAGTGGAAATTTTTGCTTCAAAAGTATGAATTTAGGTATGTTTGATAGATCTTGTCCTAGTCTGAAAACTAGGGCACGACTAGAAGAAATAAGATTTGATTTGATTAAATTTGATAGAGATAGTGAAAGATATGTTATTCCTATGCATAGAAAGAATTTTTGTACTAACAAGTGTGATGCATCCCCCCTCGCCTCCCAGGGTTTTGCGACCTCCGGGTCTCTGGATCTTTTCTTTCTTCTGAGTCAGATCGACTCTTAGGGTTCCCCTTTGAACCCAAATTAATTATACACAGGCAATTTTTCTTCTCAGGCGCAGGTCCTGTGATACCCACACCCTCTTGTCTACGTGCTCAGGGCACTCTTCACTTTGCAGGTGCTAGCTCCTTTTCACTAGCCCCTTCCTACATATGCCCCTGGACTATGACCTTGCACAAACACGTGATTGCGGGAACGGAAAAAAGTGGTTTTGGACCAACCCGCTTTTCGCCCCACAATTCACTTCCAACTGCCACGTATCTCTTTATCAAAACTGTGGTTCCAATTGCGGCCTGCTCAAGGAAAATTAACGTCCGAGCATGTCCTAGCTCCACAATCCTTCTCATCCGTCGATATCTTGCCTTCGGTGATGACCTGTGATCTACGACTGCTATTTATCCTCCTTCCACGCTTGATCCCAGATCTCCATGATCTGTCGACACGTCTCTCTCGTTCAAATCAATGGCTGTTGTTGATTCCGGCTCTCTGCCCTTCGGGAGTTTCAACTCTCAACCTTTGGTTTTCTCTGTGTGACAATATTCCGGAGTAGAAGATCTATCGACACCTGTCCCCCTTAATCTATGGCCACGATCTCCTTCGCGAGCCTGGCCTTCGGGAGTTTCAATTCTCAAATTCTCATTCCTTTCGGAGAGATTCCTCCGAAATGGCAGATCGTCTGCCACGCGTCCTCTTCAACCGAAGGTTCTGCTCCCGCTTCGGGACTTTGGCCTCCTCTCGCCAAATCGACGGTCCTTCGACCTCCTCCTCGATCAACGATCGAGATCTCCTTCGTGATTTCGACGCTTTCACCCTCTGCTTTCCTTTGAAATGTTCAGTACCTGGAGTTGTAGATCTGGTGCCACGCGTCCACTTTCAAATCAACGGTTGTCGTTCACTTCGAGACTTTGGCCTTCGACAATTTCGAATCTCAACAACCTAAAATCTCCGGAGTGAATCCTTCCAGAGTGTCGGATCCTCTGACACCTGTCCTCCCTGATCCAACGATTGTCCAACAGAGTGAATCTCCGTCCTCCACGTGTCTCCTCGCAGATTAACGATCCACATTTCTCTCCTTTGGGATCTACGACCCTGAATGCTTCGGGATTTGGCGCTTCGGAACTTTTCGAAACTCAACTTCCCAAAAACCTCGAGTACGATCCTTCGAAGTTCACGATCTGGTGACACCTGTCCAACTCAGATCAATGGCTATCATCCGCTTCGGCTATTCGGGCTTCGGTGATTTCAAACCCTTCTCCTTCGCGTTCTCCCAGAGTGATTTCACCCGAAATACACGATCTTCCTCCACGTGTCCTCCACAACGAATGGCTGTGATTTACTTCGGGCTTCGGGATTTTGTCACACTCCGCAGTTGAGTTTTCCCCGAAGTGATATCCCCCAAAATCTCAGATATTTTGACACGCGTCTCTCGGCAACCGATGACTGAGGTTTGTTTCGACTGTTTCACCTCCTCCTTGTCCACAAACTTCCACAACTGTGGATCTCGCGCCACCTGTCGCCCTGGATGATGGATGGTCCTTGTTCACTTCGGGATTTCGGGACTTTGATGAGTCCACTCTCCTATGCACCCATAAGAGTTAATGTTCGTGCACTTTACCTAGATCGAATGATTGTTGTCCTTTGTGCTCGGATCCGACGAATGGGATCCGTTCCTCTCCTCTGCACTTCCTCTGTTCGCTGGATGTAGATCTAACAATCTAGGCTCCTTTCCACAACCGATCTGACGGTTTCCGTCGCTCCTCCTAAGCTTTTGACTTCTTCCGCCTTGGAATATTTTTGTCAGTGTTCAAAGGTTTCGGTCTTTGAACTTTCTCCTGCGAACCCGACTATCTTGAGATAGTCTCGCTTACGCTCTTGAAAGCGTTATCTCTTCTGAGTTTTAGGACTTAGAATAAGTCCGTCACCCACACATTCCTTGCGTTATCCCTTCTGAGCTTGATCTCTCCAAAGATTTTGATCTCCCACGCATTCCTTGCGTTTCTGGGATTTCGTCAAACTCAGATCCGAAAGATTTCTTGAAAAAAAATTCTTCTCGCCCTCCTGGCATTCTCCTTGCTTGATGCACACCTTGCTGAGCTTCTCCTTACAGAGTGTTCAGTAACTCTGTCTCTTTACGAACTCAACACAGAGTTCCTTCTGTGCACTCGCACTTCTGTTGATGAAGGTTCAACGATATATCTCCTAAGCTTTCCCGAGGTTAACTCACCTCTGTAAACGCATTCCTTGTAGACTATGTGCATTCCTTGCACTCAAAACTCAAAGACGAGAAACAATTGAAACTTATACAATACTTCACCAGTTCATACATTCAAAGCATGAATGACATATAAAAGCTTAACAATAAACACAAACATACAAACACAACATGTGCAGGAAAAACTGCTTTTCTATTATCTCTGTGTGTCTATACAAATGTTTACAAAAACTGGACTGCAAGAGAGTCCCAATTCTCTCAAGTTCTCCTAACCTAACTCTCTCTCGAATTTTGATTCTGTTATTAGACCTTTCTTGAGTTCTTTTTCTCCTATCCGTCTTCTCTACCAAGATCTCTTTCTCTCTCTCATTTACAAAAGAGGGCTCTACGAGCTTATCCTCTTCACCTAACTTCATTTATTACATTGGAGTTTCATAAATGGCCATCTAGTCTGAATTGAACCTAGATCCATCACCCTGTCAGCCATTAAAGGCGACTTGATCTTCTGTCTGTTTAGAGATATGGCTTGGTTTTCACTCAAGCTTACAACATGAATCCGTATAGGATTATATTTCAAATTTAAAAATGGGAGGGTCAATGCCTCTCCTTCTCTAAAATGCGCACTGATGTGTTGAAATCCTGGCGCATTGCTGAGGTGGAGCGATGCTCTTGCATCATACTCCACTGCTGGGAAAATCATGAGCTTCTGCTCATGAGCTCCTCTTCTTCAATGTTGAAATCCTCCTGGATCCCAAACTCTCCCTTGGAGTTGTTCTCTTAATCTTCTCCAGCTATGCTGCTGCTGCTTCTCCTTCTCCTGTTTCTTCCCTATTGCTATGGCAGACTCTCTTCTGTTCAACTTCCCTTTGTTGACTGCTTCTGCTGACCTCAACATCAGCCTTCTTATCTCCTCTATCACCTTGTCTAGCTGCTCTAATGGCTGGCTCTTCTTATGCAGTCTTCTTGGCTGCATTTCCTCCGTATCAGTGGGTAGATCATCATGATCCCTCATGATGTCTTCTTCTTCTGTGGAATTAGTTTGCCATCCTGTTGCAAACTCTAGTTCTGCAGTCTCATCATTGAAGTGTTGCTCGACTTCCTCCTCTGACAAATTACCTTCTGTCAGTTCCTCTTGCATTGGTTCAAGTCCAACTTCTTCCAGCTGTTCCTTAGGCTGGTATGCTCCTCCATTTGCTTCCAACATAGCATGTTGGATGTGCTTTCTTTGCACTATCACCCTTCTCTCTAGGGCTTCCAGTTCTTCATACAGATCAACATAGTCCATGCTGTTTGCTTCCTCCTCTGCTGCAGATTCCAGCGCTACAGTCATCTCCTGTTCAGCTTCCTGGCTGAAAATTTTGAGCCATTCTGCCGAATGCTCTTCTCCTTCTGCTGGGGTAGACATTAGTGTCTGCTCCATTTCTTCCTCTTTGACAGTTTCTGCTGGATGTCTTTCTTCTTTTGCTGGGCTCTCATCATGTGCACTGACCTCTACTTGGCTATTTGGTAGGAATTCCTTGATCCCTCCAATAATCAGAATGCTCCTCTGATCTTCTTCTCGGATGGTGAAAGTATTTAACTTCTCATAATCTTCATTCACATGGTCTGCAAACCCACATGAATCTTCACCTATCAACACTCCTTGCTGACCTAAACCTACTTCTGAGCTCCTGAGACTTCTCATTTCCTCCCCCCTGCCCACCTGGCAATTTAAGAAGGGATTTTGCAGGAGAAGGGATCTCTTGCCATAAATCCAGAAGGATCTCAAGATCCAACACATTCAGAGGAATAATGCAACCCAGGTTTGATTATTTTAAATATGCATCTATTTGTTATGACATTATTTTGATCTAGGTTGCATGTTGAAGCTATGACCATCATACTAACCTTTGATCAAAATCTAAGTCAAAGTATTAGATTGATTAATGTTAATATCATAGAGTTTATTATCTAAACCAACCTTCTGTCAAGATAGCATATTGTCCAAGTACAAAAGACAGGTTGAAGAAAGCACTTGTCATCTTGAGTGAATGAGACTTAGAAGAAAAGCAACACACTCATTCTTGAGAATAAAAATTCAGGTTCCAGGTTAGATTGATTAAGTTGATAAGATTCAAAACATGCAACTGTTAAGAAAACACTATAGTTGAGGTAGCAGTCTTTGAAGAGTATTATACTTGGTAGCATGTGGGCATATTGAGATGAATGCTTAATGTAATAGATACAACTAACATCTCCTCTAGGAGAAACTTCTTGTGTTGATTCCAGGTTACCATGGAGGAATGTTTGATCACAACACTAGAAGAGTGTTGACCTCATTTCGTATTGTATTTCTTACTTTTGATCTCTGCTTCAGAGAGGTCACAAGTGATAGCTCTAAAGGAGCTACTGTGATGATTATTCGTGTCTTTGTTTTATCTACTATTATCAAAGGAGAATTATTCTTGCTCGTTGTTTTGTTGACCTTGTTCAGGTCACAGGTGATAACCTTGAGGAAGCTATAGTGAAGGTTGCAGAAGGCAACATATTAGATGAGATATGAAGCAGACTATGTACATGACCATATACATTCATGTCCCAAAGAAGATGAAGAAAAAGCTATCTTTTGAGATTCAGAGTATCTCATATGAAGATTGATTGTAAGAAGCAGAAGGCTCCAAATATGACCGAACATTAGAACAAGAACTCATAGCATAATTGTTCAAAGGTTAATGAAGCCACCTTGAATGGAAGCATAACTCGTTTGAATCCTGACTCAGTCTTTCATATTTAGACTTGGTATTCAACACCATGTATACCCTGTAAAGAGATGATGAAGTCCTTGTAGACTCAGAAGAAATCAAGGATAAGCCTGATCTCATAAATGATCAAATGGAGAGACAAATTCCAGGATTGGGAGACATATGACATGAGAAGAATAGATCATAACTTTAGAGACTCCTAGAAGATATTAAATATCTTGGAAGATTCCCTTGTTTCAGTGACAAAGAAGGAAGCCAGTTAGAAAGACTAGGATATGGATTCTTCTGTGAGACTAGAAGAGAACTCAGTATTGACTTCCAAGATTGATCTATATAGATCAAGCATGTTGCAAATGTACAAAGCTTGATGTGTGTCTAAGAGGATTCTCCCAACAAGAGGAAGAAGACTATGACGAAACACTTACTCCAGTTATTGAAGAAATAGTTACAGTATTTATGAAGACAACCAGAACACCCATGATTCATATATAGTATGAGATGCAAGGGGAGAAATCCCCATATTTAAAATCAAGTGGCAGTTGTTTCATTACATTAGTTGGGTCATGGAGACATGACTACAATGAACGATAAAGTTACCTCCATGAAAGAGGAAGATCTAGCTTCAGTATCAGTTATTGAGCCACTCTCATTTTCAGAGGAAACTGTTGCCGTGATAGAATAAGAGGAGTTACTCTCAGATTTTAGCAGCCACAGTGAGAATGAAGCATTCATTCTCAGCCTCAGAGCAAGTGAAGAGTCCCAGATTCCAGAAGGAACAATTTCAGAGAGAGTAGAGGACATACTCCCAGACAGTGAGACAGATAGTGCCTTGCAGAAAGGACATAGAGCTAGCACATGTTTGTGAAGATTGAGTTGCAGCTAAGCAAGTGTACCGGATTGGTATAATGTAACGTGAAAATTTGGTTTGAAGATTGAAGATAGAAAGACTCAGGTCTGCAGGTTGAAGGAAGCTCTGTACATATTGAAGCAATCTCCTAGAGCTTGATTTACATTTTTCTGAAGAGCTTGGGAGTTACCAAAGAGTAAAGTTGATTCTAACCTTTATCTCAAGGTTATGAATGATGAGCCAGTGATGTTACTACTATATGTAGGTGATGTATTCATGAAAAGATGAAGAAAATCTCATCACATATTGGAGAGGAAGCTCGCTACAGAGTTTGACGGAAGATCTAAATGCATTATCTCTTAGGTTTTGAACTTTGGCAGAGCACAGAGAAGATATTCCTTAACCAAGGGAAGTATGCACTTAAAATGAAGAGGTTTGACATGTTGAAATGTAAATCCATGAACACACCCATGGAAACGAAGTTGAAGCTCTTGGTAGATACCTTGTCAGAATTGGTTGATGCTACCCCGAACAGACAAATTATTGGTTTAGTGATGTATATGACGAATACCATGCTAGATACATGTTTTTCCTTGAGTCAATATCTGGTAGAACCTAGGCGTGTTCACATTGTTTCTGCAAAACATATGATTAGATACCTAAAGGGTACGTTGGATTTTTGTCTCTATTATACTAAAGATCATGACTTCAGACTAAGTGGTTACACCGATTCATATTGAGTTGGAAGTGTTTCTGATAGAAAGAGCACTTCAAGATGTTGTTTTAGTCTGAGGTCATCCATGACTTCATGGCATAGTAGGGAGCTATTCAACATTGCTCCGAGCACGACAGAAGCAGAATACATTGTTGCATGTTCCGCCAGTTGTGAATCCATATGGCTTCGGATGTTGTTGACAGATCTATTTGATCTAGAGATGGAAGCCACCATGATCCTATGTGATAACCAGAGTTGTATAAAGATGATGGAGAACCTTGCGTTCCATGATGAGTCGAAGCACATAGAGATCCAATATCTCTTCATTTGTGATATGTTGCAGAGAGGAGCCATAAAACTCCAATATGTTAGCACGGATGAACATGTTGCTGATGTGTTGACCAAGCCTCCATCTTGTGTAAAGTTTGAGCACTTTCGAGATAAGCTTGGTATAGTTCGAAAGAACCTCTCTCGAAAGGGGGAGTAGTGATGATGTGACAACCTAGTGCTGTGATGCCATCTTAATTGCTGTGATTATGTGCCAGCTTAATTGCTGTGATGACGTGCCAGCCTAGTGCTGTGATGCCAACTTAATTGCTGTGATGATGTGCCAGCCTAGTGCTGTGGTGATGTGCCAACCTAGTGCTATGATGCCAGCTTAATTGCTGTGATGATGTGCCAGCCTAGTGCTATGATGCCAGCTTCATGCTGATGATATGCCAACCTCGTATTGTGATGATGTGCCAGCTTAAGTGATGTGATTCTATCCTCGTGCTGATGACATGCCAGCCTCGTGCTGTGATGATGTGCCAACCTCTTGCTGTGATGCAAGCTTCGCGCTGATGATATTGTGTAGCCAACTTCGTGCTGTGATGCCAACCTCGTGCTGAAGACTCTCAGCCTAGTGATGATGTTGATGATGCTCCAGCCTTCATGTTGTGATGTTGTTGATGTTGATGATGCTCCAGCCTTTGTGCTGTGATATCACTGTTTTTTGATGTTGTATCAGCCTTGTGATGTTATTGATGATGATGATGTATTAGTGTTATACTAATCCACGTTGATGCAGTTGATGATGATGATGCCACTTCAGCTCCTTGCTAAAGATGATTATGATGATGATGATGTTATTTCATCTTTCATGCCGAAGATGATTATGTTACTTTAGCCTCACGCTGAAGATGATGATGATGTTACCTTAGCCTCATGCTGATGAGGATGATGATGCCATTCCAGCTCCCTGCTGTGAATGATGATATTGATGATGATAAAAACTTCCGATGATTTATAGATATGCCAGTCAGTGTTCCAAGATGCTGTTGATGATGCTGCCCTCTCTCTCACCTGATGCTGTTGTAGAATACCCTTCTTGTTAAGGGGGAGTGTTGAAATATTGTAACTACAAAGAGTATTCTATTTATTATTGATGTATTATTCATTAGTTCAATCCCCTTTTGTGGATTGATCATGTCGGGTATTGTAAATGACCAAATCCCCTTTTGCGAATTGGTCAAACCCTAATTGTAATAGGCTAAATGAGAAGTCAGCCCCTGAATATATTAAAGTGGTTATAACCACTCAGAATGAGAAGTCGGCCCTGCCAGTGAAAAGACACCTCAGTTCAGCGCCTGCTAGATTGTATAAATAAGAGAGGCTAGCAACTCATTTGTTCACTCACTCACTTGTTCATTAGAGCACAAGTTTGGAGCTGCAGTTGGAGAAGAAGAAAGAGAGAGAGAGGCACATACTTGGGAGAGGACTTTTTGTATTGTTTGGTTTATTCTCTTGGCATTGTATTGACTATCTATATTAAGGAAGTTTTTGCTGTTTTTTCTCCCCCATGAGGGTTTCCCAGGATAAATGATGTGTCTCTTGTGATTGTGTATTTTTCAGTGATCCTATCTATGCTATGGTTATCTAGTGAATTGAAAAGAAACCTAATAATAGCTTAAACTCTAACATCCTTTGCCTACATCTGCAGACAAAATTCGGCTTTGTCCTCTTTCTCTTTCGCCTGAAATCTACAGATGAAAATCAGGCTCTGATACCACCTGGTATCAGAGTATATCCCTTCTCTGCTCTCTGCTACTAGGAAAAAAAAATGAAATCTGTTCTCTGATACCACCTGATGCAACCCCCCTCCCCTCCTGGGGTTCTACGACCTCCCAGTCTTTGGATCTTTTCTTCCTTCTAAGTCAGATCGACTCTTTGGGTTCCCCTTTGAACCCAAATTAATTATACATAGGCCCCTTTTCTTCTCAGGCGCAGGTCCTGTGATACCCACACCCTCTCATCTACGCGCTTAGGGCGCTCTTCACTTTACGGGCGCTAGCTCCTTTTCACTAGCCCCTTCCTACATATGCCCCTGGATTATGACCTTGCACAAACATGTGATTGCGGGCATGGACAAAAGTGGTTTTGGACCAACCCGCTTTTCACCCCACAATTCACCTCCAACTGCCACGTATCTCTTTATCAAAATCGTGGTTCCAATTGCTGCCCGCTCAAGGAAAATTAACGTCCGAGCATGTCCTGGCCCCGCAATCCTTCTCATCCGTCGATCTCTTGCCTTCGGTGATGACCCGTGATCAACGACTGCTGTTTATCCTCCTTCTTCCACGCTCGATCCCAGATCTCCACGATCTGTCGACACGTATATCCTGGTCAAATCAATGGCTGTTGTTGATTCCAACTCTCTGCCCTTCGGGAGTTTCAACTCTCAACCTTTGGTTTTATCTGTGTGACAATCTTCCGTAGTAGAAGATCTATCGACACCTGTCCCCCTTAGTCTACGACCACGATCTCCTTCGCGAGTTTGGCCTTCGGGACTTTCAATTCTCAAATTCCCATTCCTTCCGGAGAGATCCCTCCGAAATGGCATATCGTCTACCACACGTCCTCTTCAACCGACGGTTCTGCTCCCGCTTCGGGGCTTTGGCATCCTCTCACCAAATCGACAGTCCTTCGACCTCATCCTCGATCAACGATCGAGATCTCCTTCGGGACTTCGACACTTTCACCCTCTTCTTTCCTCCAAAATGTTCCGTACCCGAAGCTGTAGATCTGGCGCCACGCATCCACTTTCAAATCAACGACTGTCGTCCGCTTCGGGACTTCGGCCTTCGGCGATTTCAAATCTCAACAACCTAAAATATCCATAGTGAATCCTTTCGAAGTGTCAAATCCTCTAACACTTTTCTTCCTTGATCCAACGATTGTCCAATGGAGTGAATCTCCGTCCTCCACGTGTCTCCTAGCAGATCAACGATCCACGTTTCTCTCCTTTGGGATCTACGACCCTGAATGCTTCCGGCTTCGACGCTTCAGAACTTTTCGAAAATCAACTTCCCCAAAACACCGTAGTATGATCCTACAAAGTTCACGATCTGGTGACACCTGTCCAACCCAGATCAACGACTATCGTCCACTTCGACTGTTCAGGCTTTAACGATTTCAAACCCTTCTCCTTCGAATTCTCCCGGAGTGATTTCACCCGAAATACACGATCTTCCTCCACGTGTCCTCCACAACGAATGAATGCAATTTAATTCGGCCTTTGGGGCTTCGGGAGTTTGTCACGCTCTGCAGTTGAGTTTTCCCTGAAGTGATATCCCCCGAAATCTCAGATCTTTTGACACGTGTCTCTCGGCAACCGACGACCGAGGTTTGTTTCGGCTGTTTCACCTTCTCCTTGTCCACAAACTTCCACAACTGTGGATCTCGCGCCACCTGTCGCCCTAGACGATGGATGGTCCATGTTCACTTTAGGATTTTGGGACTTTGACGAGTCCAGTGTCCTATGCACCCATACGAGTTAATGTTCGTGCACTTTACCTTGATTGGACGGTTTCTATCCTTTGTGCTCAGATCCGACGGATGAGATTTGTTCCTCTCCTCTGCACTTCCTTTGTTTGTTGGATGTAGATCTAACAATCCAGGCTCCTTTCCACAACCGATCTGACGATTGTTGTCACTTCTCCTCCTGAGCTTTTGACTTCTTCTGCCTTGGAATATTTTTGTCAGTGTTCAAAGGTTTTATTCTTTGAACTTTCTCTTTCAAACCCGACTATCTTGGGTCTCACTTACGCTTTTGAAAGTGTTATCTCTTCTGAGTTTTAAGACTTAGAATAAGTCCGCCACCCACACATTCCTTGCGTTATCCCTTCTGAGCTTTATCTCCTCGAAGATTTTGATCTCCCACGCACTCCTTGCATTTCTGGGATTTTCATCAAACTCAGATCCGAAGGATTTCTTGAAAAAAAATTCTTCTCGCCCTCCTGACGTTCTCCTTGCTCGATGCACACCTTGCAGAGCTTCTCCTTACAGAGTGTTCAATAACTCTATCTCTTTACGAACTCAACACAGAGTTACTTCTGTGCACTCCTTGCACTTCTGTTGATGAAGGTTCAACGATATCTCTCTTGAGCTTTCCTGAGGTTAACTCACCTCTGTCAACGCACTCCTTGTGGACTATGTGCATTCCTTGCACTCGAAACTCAAAGACAAGAAACAATTGAAACTTATACAATACTTCACTAGTTCATACATTCAAAGCATGAATGACATATAAAATCTTAACAATAAACACAAACATACAAACACACCATGTGCAAGAAAAATTTCTTTTCTATTATCTCTGTGTGTCTATACAGATGTTTACAAAAAATGGATTGCAACAAAGTCTCAGTTCTCTCAAGTTCTCCTAAGCTAACTCTCTCTCGAATTCTTCTTTTGCTATCAAACCTTTATCGAGTTCTGCTTCTCCTATCCGTCTTCTCTATCAAGATCTCTCTCTCTCTCTCACATTTACAAAAGAGGGCTCTACTAGCTTATCCTCTTCACCTAACCTCATCTATTACATTGAAGTTTCATAAATGGCCATCTAGTGTGAATTGAAACTAGAGTCATCACCCTATCAGCCATTAAAGGCAACCTGATCTTCTGTCTGTTTAGAGATATGGCTTGGTTTTCACTCAAGCTTATAACATGAATCCGTATAGGATTATATTTCAAATTTAAAAATGGAAGGGTCAATGCCTCTCCTTCTCTGAAATGCCCGCTGATGTGATGGAATGCTGGCATGTTGCTGAGGTGGAGCGATTCTCCTGCATCAAAGTGGATGCAAGACCCTAGAAATAGTTTATTGCAGGGCCATCACTGTGATCCTAGTGCGTAGTACAGGAAAGGTTGGGGATAGTTTAAGAGAAAGAGAGGATTGACTATTTGTTATAGTTGCAGAGGACCGGGACATCTTGCCAAGGAATGCCCTGATATAGGTCCTATTTGTCTTTGTTGTAAATTTGTTGGTCATGAGGTTTTGGATTGCCCTAGAATGATTGCTAAAGTTGAAAAGATGAACCTGAAACAATAAAACTCTGAAGAAGGTCAAGAGACTAAGGATGTACTAGAGCACTAGAAAGACTCAGAGGCTATATTAGTGCAGATGAAAGAAACCCTGAATGCTCACAAAGACATCAACTTACCGGAGATACTAAAAGAGAAGGAGTGCATAGAAACAAGAATAGGAGACTTCGACATCCACTGTGTTCTAGATGAAGAAACACAGGTGAATATTATGACAGAAAGCACTTGGGAATTTTTGGGAAAGCCTGCTATGATTCCTTCATTAAGAGGGATAGGATTGTTTAAAGGAAAGATGATAAACCTATGTGGAAGACTTACTCCTGTACCTATGATAGCCCATGGAGCATTGACTGAAGAAGAATTTGAGGTCATTAAGTTTGTTGAGAACAATGCTCCCTTTGCACTTTTTTTGGGAAGGACCTGGATTGAGAAAAATCAGATCTGAAGGAAAGAAGAAGATGAAGACATAGAACATAAAAAGAAGGAATTAAGGGACTTCATAGCCAAGAAAATAGAATGACTAAGAGAAGAACAAGAGGACAAGTCGAAGCAATTGAGGGCCAGAGACCTAGCTATTGAAGTTGAAAGAACACAAGAAGGCTTAAAGAACCTATCCATGCAGGAGAGAAGAGCACCTACCCTATAAGTAGTAAGAGAAGAAGTATTACCCTCGAACCCTATGAAATACCATCAGCAATGCAAAGTCACGTTACTAAGAGAAGATAATAATGAGAATGGGAAGAGGAATCCAGAGACTTAGATCATAGGAAAGAAGGCCAGAAATCTTAGTAAGAAGAAAACAAAGTTAGAAAAATTCCAAGAGGTTCCAGAGAGGACTTCGCAGAAAGAAGGCTTGCAGAACTTGAACCTCATTGGAATAGCAGAACAACGCAGGCTGGCACTTCGCCATGACGAAGAAATATGACCATTGGAGGCTTCTCGACCATTAGAACGAGGCTCCAGAACAACTAGAAGCACAATTGTTTCCATAAAGATCACCATTGGACCGTTGGGACCGCACCACAACGGATGTAATCGTATTGATTGAAACATTCCTGCTCGTTGGAGGATTCTGTTACGACGTTGCTTATTTAATCCGTCGAATGCCTCACCGGGGACTCTTTTGTAAACTGAGATATTCAAGCCCATAGAGAACTGATTGCTATCACGCTGTGCTTTTGAGACCTCACCACCCGTTTTTCTTACCTTGATTGTCCAGTCGCCTACCTGAGAAATTTGATCACGAGCGTGCATGTCGGGTGACCTTAGCACAATAGAGAAATCGRTAGAATAAATCTTGATCGACCTTATGGCTGAGAAGGTCATGTTCTTAGGAGTACAAGCCTCGTCGACGGCTGGATTGCAAGCCTCCCCCTCGACTGGACGTCGATCTAGTCATTCAGCGACTGAGAAAAGAAGCAAGCACCGCGACAACCTGACGAAYGTGAAGCTCATCCCGTCGGTCTTGCCCGACTACATCTCGCCTCTGGCTGGCACGGTTAGTCGTGACAGCATGTCTCGCGTGACTTCGAGTACAGTTTCATCATTGCGTACCTCCCGAACGGGATACGCACAGTTGGACCCCAAATAGGACTGTTCCCTGATCTTAAGATAAATGAATTTAACCTAGGAGATAGGAGAATTATGCGCTGCTCGCACTGCATAGGTACTTGACAAAGATGACTGGGAAGAAGCCAAAGATAGTCCCCTAGCCATGGATTAAAGAGATCGCGAGGTCCACCATCCTCAACGTCATGAAGATACTCCACTTCAACAGAGATCAAGAGGTTAATGCGTGAGTTAAAATCATCCTGTCATGCTACCATGGAGGCTATCTATGGTTAGATAGACGCATGAATATGGATCCGACGTTGATCCACATGATCACTTGATTGAGCATGTAGGGACTGGTCCCTCATAAATTCTACCTAGGGAAGGCTGCAGATCGCACCCTGGCGTAGCCTATAAAGGAAACGTATGGCGATGTGGAGAAGGGGAAACGAGGCTACAAGGTAGCCTCCATCCAAGATGATGCAGTGAACCTAGCTTGTCAGTTGATTGCTGGTAAGATCACTAGGAAAAACAAACCAACGCAAGTCACGGGGTTTGTCATTGACCTCGTAGGGAAGTGCGTTGAAGGGATGTAGATGAACTGGGTGAGCTACCTCGTCAATGAGTTGGAAAAGGACTACCGCGAAGTGCAGGACCAAGGCTATGAGTTCCTCTTTAGCTGGTTATTGATCCTCATAGAATTTGTCACTTGGGAGATGCCAGAGGGAGTGACATTCCCTGAAGTTGAGCCATCAGAACCATGGGCCGCGAGGTTCACCACCTTGTGGTATACGAGCGACATGGTGAAACAATGGAAATCAAATGCGGTGTTTCACACTTACTACCTACAGCTCACGCGAGCCATTGAGTCATTCCCCTGAATGACTTCGAACACATTGCATACTTATAGGCCACTGGCGAAGTTCCACGTAGACCATCACTTCATTTACATCACTGCGCATCGGGATGAAAGAAAGGAGCAGCTGCAGTTGTACTATAAATTAACTGATGAAGACATGGAGGAGATAACCAAGGAATGGATGACTGAATTCCTTGTACCAGTCGAGCAGACAGAGCTATCCGAACGCAACATCATCGGAAGCCCTTTGGTCACCTGGACGAAGTGGGATGGACTGAGAAGTGCTAAGAAGAAGAAGAAAATGGAAGAAGTGCAGGACATAAACAACGCATCAGAGGAAGTTGCGCTTGAGTCACCTGGAGGAGGAGGAGGCGATGAAGTAAACCAAGAGGAGGAAGGGGACGGAGACAAATAATAAAAGGGAGAAGTAACACCGCTGAAGGAACCCCTTATAGAGGCTGAGACATCAAAGAAAAGGAAGGTTTCTCCGAAGAAACCCGTAGCACAGAAGAAGTCACAAGCCAATAAACCATAGTTGCAGAATGTGCTCACAGTGGATGATATTGACCTCATCATCGCAGCTTTAGCAGATACTTTAGAGGATATTTTGCAGCAAAACGAAGCAAAGCAGGAGACGATGTATGAAAGAATCGAGGTAGAGATGAAGGGGGTACAACAAGCTCTCTATTCGAGCCACACAATTTCTACTGCGTTGTCGCCATTAGAAGGTATAGAATTGGGGGATGAGCTTGCCCAACTACACAGATTAGCAGATGCTACAGAGGCTCGCCTTCGACGAGTACAGGAAGAAAAGGAGTAGGCCACAGAGGCCTTGAAGTAAGCAAAGGAGGAAGCCCTAGAGCAACTTCGAGTTGCGCAACAAGAAAAATATGACATGAGAGCAAAGTTTGAGGAGGACAGAGAGAAAATCTAGAGAGAAAAAGACCAACTGCTTGCGTAGCAGATTGGGGTTAGAGAAGCAGTAAATAGAGCACTTCGCTCTGTGCCGGGCTTGACCCAGATGGAAGAAGAGACAACCGAGAGCCAAGTGGGGAAGCTCGCTGAAGCTATTCAACAACTTCAAGAAAGAGTAGCAGAACTAGAACTACAAGCAGTGCCGAGCACTCCGCAGGAAGTGCGAGATCAAAGGGAAGAAACTGCTAGGAGCGTAGTAGAAAGAATCAATGCGTTAGTCGCATAATGAAAGCAACTCAGTGAACAAAGTTTACAGACCTACGAGCGCCTTGCATAAGACCCAGAGCTGAGGATATTGGAGGCACAAATCCAGGAGGTGAAGCAACAAACATCAACTATATAAGCACAACTGAAGCAACTTACGGCATTGGAGAAGATGAAAAGGTCGTAGGAGTAGGGCGCAGTTCAACAGCAGGTCATTGCTATCTAGAGCCAAGTTATGGAGGTGATCCAGATACTCCAGCCAGTGCAGGATGGAGCCTACAACCTCTTTGAGGAGATCAAGGGACAAGGATCACAGTTGGAACAAGTGGTCACCACGGTAGAGAAACACCTGGAAGGGCCTGTCACTGAGCAAGTCATTCATGGGTTCACCAAGCAGGAGGCCTTGGCGAAGCAATAAGTCAAGGCAGCTCGAGCTAATATTGAGGCCTTCAAAGTAGTGTTTCCCAGATCAGAGTGACTCGGGACGAGTCACATGTGAGTGTTGGGGGCCTGTTGGCCCTCGACAAAGTTTTGGGAGAACCTTGGTCGTGTTTGACCATTTTTGGGACTTCGACAGGCTAGTCGAAGACAGAGCGTCCAGGCGAAGCGGAAATCGCGGGATTCTGCCCATTTTGCGGGCTTTTTGGGATTTTAGGGTTTATGTAACAGGTATGGGATGTTGTCCCACATGTCTTACCCATGTTTAGGCTCTTTTTGTAATGTATAAATAAGTAGTTAGGCGATGTAAGAAGTAGACCTAATAGGCCGATGGCTTAGTGCTAATGATAGCGATGTGCAAGAAGATGTGTTAAGGCTTGCAGAGTTAAGTGCAAACATTTTGTAAGTGCCTGGTGCAGACAGACTGTGTAAGACTTTGTGCTTTCATCCAACTTGGGGAAGGAGGATCTGGCGGGGTGTGCGTAGATCTCCTGTCCTATGCAGAGTTGGATTTGTGGCTCTATTCATGTAAGAAGATTGAAGGAGACTAATAAAGAAGAGAAGAAGAGTTGGTGGATGTAGCCCTACACTGGGGTGAACCACGTATATCCAGTGTTGTTGTGCTTTGTGCAATGTGTTCATGGTGTTTATGTTTCTCTTTGCTTAGTGTTGATTGATGAATGCATCTGATGTAGTATATTACTACTTAATAATGTGAATGACCTATAGATCTGAGTTAATGTGATGTGCTAAGTGAATGAATGTATTAGATCTTGGTTATTATTGCGCTGATCTAGATCTAGGTGTAACCTGCGATGTGAATAAAGGCTAAAGACTAATGCATATTATTGGCTAAGTGATTTGTTAAAGTGTTGTAATCATAGATCTGTGTTCCAGTTAGGTTGTAGACACTTGAGTCTTGTAACCCCCCTGCCTCTACCTCGGGTGAGACTTCATCTGCTTCGCAGGTGTTGCCGAAAGGGCCGATAGCTAGGGTTTTGTTGGTGCATTGAACCCTGGGTTTGCCCTTGTGTTCCAACACCATTGCATGTCACCTCACTACCATGCCCTAACCCCCTAGGTGATGTCATGCTAAAAAAGGAGACATTTTGCCTCTCTAAGGAAAAATGTTTGGCATGTGGGGGCCAGGCTATATCGTCCAAGTCATCTCCATGACCGTTCAATTTTGATATTTCTCATCTGGCATGCAGGCCCTTGGCATCCACCTTTGGGCTTCAAGCCCCATGGAAGCCTAAGCTAGGCTTGTTCTTCCAAAACTGTCCACCAACTAGGTCCCGCAAAGACAAATAAGCACGCCCTCCAATTATCTCAAGTCATAACATCATGATAAGTGAATCCAATCAATAAATGAGCCACCTAAGAATTTGCATCAAAGATCACTATATCAAACAATTAATTTGTCAAAAACATTATGCGACTTCTCAAGCTTGAATATGGGAGGGTTGACGAGGTGTCCTATTGGGTAGATCTTGCCCTAGGTCAAGGAAATTTTCCAAGAGATCCCTCTCTAAGCCTTGTAAAGTAGGTGAGGTGGTTGGGGTCAAGAATCAAGGGGCATAGGGCTCATGACATACAAGAGGTCGCAGTGTCTCATTCATGGGTGCCTTTGTAGAGGGTGTGTGGTACCTTTGTTCGCAATGCACTTTTTCAAAGCCCATTATTTGCCATTCTTTTATTCTTTTATAATTTTAAGGAAAGGTTGAAGGCCACTACCCTAGCGTGGTGTCCATATAATGGCAATGTCACCCACAAACATCTATTGAAAATGAGAAGGCTGGCTCAGGATGAGACCCCCTTTCTCTGAGCCATGCAACTGAGAGCCATTACCCTAGTTTGGTGAGAAGATGATGGTAATTTTATACTACTAGATATTCATGGACATGATTGGCCGGCTCGTGATGAGACCTCCTATCCTCCAACTAACATTTTAAGCATTTTAAATCATATTTTATTGTGGGTCCCCCTTTACTAAAAAATACGCGTTTCAATGCTTTCTTGGGTGATCTCTGGGCGAAACATTTGGAAGGTTCATACATAGGATTTTATCTTTTACCCAACATCAATCCCTCTGGGCCTTCATCCTCTTCTTCCCATAGAATGAGGGATAACCCCTTCTTGGGTCAATACACCTTAAAATCCCAAGAGATAAGGAAATGGGGGGAATAGTGATGGAAAGTGGTAAGTATGGCCGGGAACGATATGATGGCTCTCCAAGGGAGTTCCTAGTAGAAAACCCATCCCCAAGGAAGACTACTTAATAGGTCACAATGTTAACCACCAAGGTGAAGTAGGGAAAAGTGCATAATGTCCAAGCATATCTCATGAAATCTAGAGTAATATAAGATACACCATACTTAAATGGATTAAATATTGAAATGATGCTTACCATAATATTGACTTGTACCTCATGGATCAAGGCCCACTGCCTTCTGGAAGCTAGTTGATGTGGTGGATGCGATCTGGAAATCTACGACCATTTGTGATGGTGAGGAGGGTATCCATTTGTGCAAAAAGATATTGCTGGTCATGTGGTTTCTCGACACTCCATATCTGCAACCTAAGGGCCCCGAGACACAATCTCCTTAGTTATCCACAAAATGGGGATAACAAATCCTATAGTGGCTTTACACTAAATTTTGCCAAGTGACCCAAACAAACATTGTTAGCATAATTTAGGATGCCGATTCTTTCTTTTTCCTTTTTTAAATGGTTCACTCTAAACTAAGATCTTTGAAGCACTTTCATTTCAACACTAATAAAGGTAGGGATATGAGTGAATGTAAATGAATGAAACAATCTGAAAATATAATTTCTACTATATTTTGGTTGATTGGTTGTGGGGTGAGTATGCTTTCTTACTCGAGCTCTTGTGTGCTTGACCATGTGGGGTGACTAGGTTTCTTCCCATGAGGAGAAGGATGGTATGTGTGTGTCTTGAGTCCATAAGTGGAAATTTGATTGTGCATTGTTGGAAAAATAACTGAGAGGAGGGGGGGGGTGAATCAATGATTTATATATAAGCTTGAAACTTTTCAAGTTCTTTTTCGAATATTTTTAGATTATTATTTATTCTGTTTCTGATAAATTAATATGCATAGATATACAATATTTGATCAATCACACAGAGACACTGATTTTCTTGAGGAAACCCATAAAGGGAGAAAACCTCTTTTTTTTAGGATGTCAATCAAGATCCAACTTTCATGTACATCACAGTTTTTGAGTATTGACTCAAATATGAGGCTACAACCTCAGATAACAAGCTACAACTCGCAGAGAGCACCAACTCTCAGATTTCTCTAGGACCAACTAGATGGAAGTACCAACTCCCAGGTTTCTCTAGCACCAATCAGATGGAAGCACCAACTCCCAGAATATATTCTAGCACCAACTAGAATTTAGAGGACTACAATCCTCCCTAGAACCACCCTACCACCCTGATTGAATATTACAAAAAATTACTTACTTGATCTGTCTTTGATCTGATTTGTTGCAGCTCAGAGTATCCTCTGCCTTCTTGAGCTTCTATGTGCTTCTCCACTTCAGCATCTTTCTGCGTTTATGCTCTATGATGCTTCTACATGCTATGTGCTGTGCCTCTACTATCCACTTTAGATCCTGAACATAGCCTCCTTCTACCCAGATGAAAAACTACCAAAAAACACTTCCTCTCTTCTCTGTTCTATGTTTTTATCACGCCAAGACCTCTACCACATCATCCATGCAACTCTTCACTTTCTCTGGCAGTTATCCATAGTCTGTTCGTCATTAGTGGACGTTATCCTAAGATTCTTGGCTTCTCTTCTAGTGCGACCCTTCCTCTTCTCTGTTACAATTACAGTTCATCTAACATTTATAGGAGGTCTCTTTTGATATTTACAGGAGTTCCTCGCAAAAAAGCTCCTTGTGAACTTCACCTACACGAACTAGAACCGAGTGCAAGTTCCTCTTCACATTTCCACAGGATGTAACCACATGCTAACCAAAAAGGTGCTACGCGACTTCACGTTTCACGATCTCATGAGTTAGCTCTCCTCCATTCTTCTAAATCCAAGCTCCCGAACTCCGAACTTCATCATGCCAGATCAACAACCCATGAAATTCCTTGATCACCGGTCTATATCTCTTCTTCACACTTCGAGACTTCGCGACTCGCGATGTCGGAGGTTAGGGCACCTCCTTTCTTCAATTCCAAAATTTGCGCTTGCATCATATCAACGACCGATCTCTTCTGACTTAGAAGATTTTCTAAGTATTCAAAGGTTTCGGCCTCCAACCCTTCTCTTGCGAGACCGGTTGAAGGGTCTCATCTTCACTTTTTTGTTTTCCATCAATGACAAGCACACTCTTCCTGTAAACATGCCAACAATATCCCCCTTTGGCATTGATGGCAACCCTGAAAGGTCACACTATTCTTCTTAGACCTCCAACTATAGCATCCAAACCACACTCTATTCTGCTTAGACCTCCAACTGTAGCATCCAAACCACACCTTTTTCTCCCGCTTTGACATCAATGTCAAAGAACACTGAGAGTGACTCTGTTCTTCTCCTAATCAGATATATTATGAGCACTCTCCCCTTGATCAGATAGACTATTTTAACTTGATAACAGGGTCACGTCCAACTTCTGGCATAGATACTCAAACTTAGCTTTTGGAAGCAGTTTAGTGAAGATATCAACAATCTGATCTTTGAATGGAATATAATGCAAAGAAACAACAATTTTGATTACTTTTTCCCTCAAGAAGTGATACTTGATGGGTATATGCTTGGTCTTGGAGTGAAATACAAGATTCTTTGACACACTAATTGCACTAGTATTATCACAATGAATTGGAATTGGTGCAGTATATTTGACCTCCAAGTCTGCAAGTGTATGAATCATCCACAATACTTGGGTACAACAAGTGGTAGCAACAATGTAATAAGCTTCTGTAGTTGATAAAGAAATGGAACCTTGCTTCTTTCTCAACCATGCTATAAGAGAATCTCCTAAGAAGAATGCACCTCCACTCGTGCTTTTCCTTTCATCCATGCAATTATCCCAATCAACATTTGAATAGACTGATAATTGAAAATTCTGATTCCTAGGATACCATAGGACATAGTTCATTGTTCTTTTCAAGTATCTGAATATTCTTTTGACAACTAGCAAATGGCTCTGTTTAGGTGCATACTGATACCTTCCTACCATTCCAACAACATTCATTATGTCTGGACGAGATGTTGTGATGTACAATAGGCTGCCTATCATAGACCTATATGAACTCTGATCAACATCAGGTGATTTATCCACCTTGCTTAACTTGCATCCAGTGACCATAAGTGTGCTCATAGGTGTAGAATCTTCCATTTGAAACCTTTTCAACATTTCTCTTAGATATTTCTCCTAAGAAAGAAATATTCCTTTAGACCTCTGAGTAATTTGCAGACCAAGAAAAAATGACAGTTCCCCTATCATAGACATTTCAAATTCCGAATGCATGGTAGAAGCAAACCATTGTACCAATGAATCATTATTACTTCCGAAGATGATGTCATCTACATAGACCAACAAAATGAACAAATCATTATCCTTTGTTTTGATATATATATTGCAATCAACTGTTCCTCTCTTGAACCCTTTGTATTGAAGATACTTATCCATTCTGTAATACCAAGCACAAGCAGCTTGTTTCAGTGCATATAAGGCTTTCTTCACCTTGCAAAAAAAGTCATGATTATCTGACAGTTGGAAACCCTCTGGTTGTTTCATATAGCCTTTTTCTTTTAGATCTCCATTTATAAAAGATGACTTGACATCCATTTGGTAGACTTTAAACTTCTTATGACAAGCATATGAAAGAAACATTCTAATAGCTTCTAATCTTTCTACAGGTGCAAATGTTTCATCAAAATCCAGTCCTTCTATTTGAGCATACCCTTTGTAGAACAATCTAGCCTTATTTCTTACAATATTTCCTTGCTCATTCATCTTATTTTTGTATACCCATTTGGATCCTATTACATTTTTATTTACTGGCCTAGGAACAAGTTCCCAAGTATCATTCTTTTCAATCTGATCTAGTTCCTCATTCATTGATTTTAACCAATTTACATCCTTACTAGCTTCATTAAAGTTCTTGGGTTCCACCATGAATATGAAGGCTATATGTGATTACTTGGTGTCTTTGATTATCCTTCTCATGGTTTGTACACCTTTGTCTTTCTCGCCAATTATCTGACTTGCAGGATGATTCTTTTGAGTAATTCTGGAGGAAGGATTTGATGCTGATTGTAGTCTTGACTCTTCTTGTTTGGGTGTCTCTTTTCCACCTGATTCATAATATTCTCGTGAATCTGAGATTTGTTGTTCTTCATTTTCATTATCTGCATCATCTTCTTCATCTGACTTGGTGCTTATTCTCTATTGATATTTTACAGTGGCTTCTTCATCAATTCGAACATCAATACAGTCTACTAATTTATGCATTATTTTGTTAAAGCATATGTATCCTTTACTGTTCATTGCATATCCTAAGAACATAACTTCATCATCTCTACGATCAAATTTTCCCAGATGATCAGCATTATTTTTGATGCAGCATTTAGCTTCCAAATACTTTGAAGTGCTTGATTGATGCAGGTCAACCAAACCACAACTCATATGGAGTTTTATCACTGTTCGGCCTTAGATGTGCTTTGTTTAGAATATGAAAAGTCATGTGAACAACCTCCACCCAGAAGATTTTTGAAATGTCCCTTTCACTCATAATATCCCTTTCCATATGCTGACTGATCTATTTTGGCGTTCTACAACTCCATTTGGTTGAGGAGTACCTGGAATCGTATATTCTCTTTTAATTCCATGTTTGTCACATAATTCTTTTAAATCTCTTGACATAAATTCTCCTCCCATGTCTGAGCGAATTACCTTTAATTACCTTTATTTTGTTAAATCATATGTATCCTTTACTATTCGTTGCATATCCTAAGAACATAACTTCATCATCTCTACCATCAAATTTTCCCAGATGATCAACATTATTTTTGATGTAGCATTTAGCTTCCAAATACTTTGAAGTGCTTGATTGATACAGGTCGACCAAACCACAACTGATATGGAGTTTTATCACTGTTCGGCCTTAGATGCACTTTGTTTAGAATATGAAAAGTCATGTGAAAAACCTCCACCCAGAAGATTTTTGAAATGTCCCTTTCACTCATCATATCCCTTGCGATATGCTGACTGATCTATTTTGGCGTTCTACAACTCCATTTGGTTGAGGAGTACCTGGAATCGTATATTCTCTTTTAATTCAATGTTTGTCACATAATTCTTTGAAATCCCTTGACATAAATTCTCCTCCCATGTCTGAGCGAATTACCTTTAACTTCTTTCCTGTCTGATTCTCAACTAACGCCTTAAAAATTTTGAACTTCTTAAACGCATCATATTTTTCTCTCTGAAAGGTAACCCACGTAAGTCTGGAGAAGTCATCAATGACCAACATAAAGTAATGTTCTCCTCTAGTTCCTTCCTTTCGCGATGGCCACACAGATCCATATGAACAAGTTGAAGTGGTTTCTCTGAAGATGTGAAACTCTTCGATTTGAATTGAACACGAGTCAGCTTCCCCATTTGACATGATTCACATATAGAGTTATGAGGCTTAGATATTCTTGGAAGATATTTCACAACACATTCATTATTTATCTTAACAATATGATCAAAATTCAGGTGTCCAAGCCTTCTGTTCCAGAACCAAATTTCATCAAATTTTCTTAAATGGCATTCCTCCTTATCTTCGTTCAGAACATAGACATTGTTTTCAGTTCTAAACCCTTTTGCAATCAACTCTCCTATGTTCACTGTTTTTATTTTCAATTTTTGGCAGTGAAAGTGACTTCACATCCTCTGTCACACACCTGACTGACAGTAAGAAAATTATGCTTTAATCCATCAAAAAATAATACATCTTGAGCTTTGGCTCTTCCATTACCTAAGCTTACTAGACCTTTACCTTTGATCTTTCTTGGAGCATCATTTCCAAAGGTCACATTTCTTGATTTACTTTCTTTGAGTGATAGGAACTTACTTTTGTCACATGTCATATGACTGGAGCATCAACTGTCAATATACCAAGGGTTGTTTTGTCTTTGAGCTACCAACACTAATGCACACTTGTTATCTTCTTTCTTCTTCCTTGAGCAGAGGGTGTATTATTTATTTGTTCTACAGATTTAGTTCTGGTACCTTTTTCTTCACTCCTCCTCGACGAATGATGATCTTCCTTTGTTTCTGCAGGTTTTTTGTTGTCAATGGTTGTAGATTTGAGAAACTTGATGGATTCTTTGTTGCTTGGTTGACCACTACTTGATTCCTCTTCATAACTCAAACCAATTTTCAAATTTGGATTCCTTTTCTGATTTAGAATGGTGGCTAATCCTTCTAAGGCTTTAATACTTGTCAGATTCTGATGATATAAGGCTTGGAATTTCTCTAGATCTTTTCTGACAGACACTACTTCAACTTCCAATTTTTTACCTTTTGTTTTGGCTTCCTTTAATTGTTGTGTGCAGATGTCCTCAATCCTCTTAGCTTCTTCTAACTTAACTTTCAACAGAGCAATTTATTCAGATTGTTCATTGCATGTTTTCTCACACCTGAGCAATCACTGATTTTGTTTTGTTTTGTTTTCTTTGAGTCTATCAATCTCTTCCATGGCATTGGCAAGTTATCCTTCAAGATCTACTACTGCTTCACAATCAACGAACTCACTTCTTGTATCTTCAATGTTTAGATCTTCTAAGGCTATTAGCATGACATGATTTATTTTACTTTCAATAGAAGAGTCACTGTCTTCATCATCTGAAGGATCATCATCATTGTTTACACAAAGGCTTTTCTTCTTAAAATTATTCTCTCGATAGAACGTCTTGTGTTTATACTTTTCTTCATCGTCATATGTATGATCATTTATTTTGTGAGGACACTTAGATGCAAAATGACCTATCTTACCATAGTTGAAACATTTGAAGGGAATTTTACCTTTGTATTTGCCTGATCCTTTCGTCAGTCTTTTCACAAAATTTGCTTCAATCTCATCTATATCGGATTCTGTGTTTTTCTCTGCTTTAAATGATGCCTCTCTTGTAGTGGATTTATTTTTGGTGATTCTAATTTCATAAGCAGTTAGGGTTCCAAGAAGTTGATCTAGTGTCAACACTTTGAGATCAGTTATTTCTTCTATAGCAGAGACCTTTGAGTTAAATCTATCAGGGAAAGATCTTAATATTTTCTGGACTAGAAAAGATTCATCTATCATTTCACCTAGACCTTTCATAGCGTTGACAAGTTCTTCTATACGTAAGAAGTACTTACTAATAGTTTTGTCTTCATCCATCTTTAACTGCTCAAATTTCAGTTTGTGAGTCTGAATTTTTGTGTCTTTCACCTTTTCATTACCTTCATAACTACTTATCAACTTGTCCCACATAAATTTTGCTGAATCACAGTACATGAATTTGAAAAACTCGAGTCCATTAATGATGACATTCATTTCTTTTGCATTAAATCTAAACTCCAGCTTATCATCTTTTGAGGCCAAGACTACAGGCTTCACATATCCAGTTTCAACGACATCCCAAACATCAACACCCAGGGACATTAAATATGTTCTCATCCTTATTTTCCAGAAGGCAAAGTTTGTTCCATCAAATAGAGGGTCTCTATTAGTTGAACTTCCTTTCTAACTAGTCATGATCCAAGTTATGGATCTACCTTTGATCAAATGCACCGACTGTGATACCAATTGTTGAAAAAATAACCGAGAGAGGGGGGGGGGTGAATCAGTTATTTATATATAAGATTGAAACTTTTCAAGTTCTTTTCTAAATATTTCTAGATTATTATTTAATGTGTTGCTGATAAATTAACATGAATAGATATACAATATTTGATCAATCAGACAGAATACACAGAGACACTGATTTTCCTGAGGAAACCCATAAACGGAGAAAAACTCTTCTTCTTAGAATGTCAATCAAGCTCCAAATTTCATTTACATCACAATATTTGAGCACCAACTCAAATATGAGGCTACAACCTATGATAGCAAGCTACAACTTGCAGAGAGCACCAACTCTCAGATTTCTCTAGCACCAACTAGATAGAAGTACCAACTCCTAGGTTTCTCTAGCACCAACCAAATGGAAGCACCAACTCCCAGAATATCTTCTAGCACCAACTAGAATTTAGAGGACTACAATCCTCCCTAGCACCACCCTACCAACCTGATTGAATCTTACAAAAACTTACTTACTTGATCTGTCTCTGATCTGATTTGTTGTAGCTCAGAGTTTCCTCTGCCTTCTTCAGCTTCTATGCGCTTCTCCACTTCTACATCTTTCTATGTTTTATGCTCTATGCTTCTTTTGCATGCTATGTGCTACGCCTCTACTATCTGCTTCAGATCCTACACACAACCTCCTTCTATCCACATGAAAAACTACCAAAAATCACTTCCTCTCTTCTCTGTTCTGCGTTTTTATCACACCAAGACCTATACCACATCATCCATGCAACTCTTCACCTTCTCTGGAAGTTATCCACAATCAGTTTGTCATCAGTGGCTGTTATACTGAGATTCTTGGATTCTCTGCCAGTGCAACCCTTCCTCTTCTCTGTTACATTTACAGTTCATTTGACAGTTACAAGAGGTCTCTTCTGACAATTACATGAGTTCCTCGCAAAGATGATCCTGGTGAACTTCACCTGCGTGAACAAGCACGGGGTGCAAGTTCCTCTTCACATGTCCACAGGCTGTGACCACATGCTAACCAAAAAGGCGCTACAAGACTTCGCGTTTCATGATCTCGCGATTTATCTCTCCTCCATTCTTTGAAGTCCGAGCTCCCGAACTTCGATCTTTGTCATGCTAGATCAATGGCCCACGACATTCCTCGATCGACGGTCCATATCTCTTCTTCACACTTCGGGACTTCACGACTCGTGATGTAGGAGGTTAGAGCACCTCCTTTCTTTGATTCCTGAATTTGCGCTTGTGTCAGGTCAACAACCCAGATCTCTTCGTGATCCAATGGTCAAGATCAATTCACGAACTCGAAATTTGCGAGTTCTTGTCTCGTGCATTCACTCCTTCCTATGGATTTTGCGATTTTCGAATCAACGAAGCACTGGTCTCTCGCCACGTGTCCTTCCCAGCACCAACTGCTAGGATTTCCTTCGTGATTTCAAACTTCGCGAGTTTCCACTCTTCTCCTTGTAAATATTTTGAAGTCTGAATCCTCGAACTCTCGGATCTACTTCCACCTGTCCCCCTGGATGATGGACAGTTCTGATAGACTTCAGAACTTTAGAACTTCATGAGTTTGCTTCTCCTGTGCACTCTAAAGGAATTAATGCCCATGCACTTACCTCTGGATCCAACGACGGCTGCTGCATGTGCTCAGATCTAACACCTGAGATCTGTTCTCCTTCTCTGCGCACTCGTTCCTCCTGTTTCGACTTTGATCCAACGATCCAGATTCTTCACAATGCTTGATCTGATGGCCATTGTCGCTCCTCCTCCTGAGATTACGATCTCTTCCGACTTATAAGATTTTCTATGTATTCAATGGTTTCGGTCTTCGACCCTTCTATTGTGAGACTGGTTGAAGGGTCTCATATTCTCTTTTCTGTTTTCCATCAATGAAAAGCACACTCTTCTTGTAAAAATGCATGTGTGAGGTGAAGTAAATCCTTAAGTTTTAATCCATGTCCCAAATGAAGGTTAAATTTAGGATGTTGATTCTTTCTTTTTCCTTTTTTAAATGGATCACTCTAAACTAGGATCTTTGAAGCACTTTCATTTCAACACTAATAAAGGTAGGGAGATGAGTTAATGTAAATGAATGAAACATTCTTAAAATATAATTTCTACTATATTTTGGTTGATTGGTTGTGGGGTGAGTATTCTTTCTTACTCGGGCTTTCCCTCATTTGGGGGACATGTTGTGTGGGTGCGAAACAACAATCAAATATGCCTATGTTGTGGTGTCTTGGAATGACTTCTACGACTATAAAATCTCTCTCTAAAGATGACAAGTGTAAGAAAAGTGAAGAGAAATCAAATTCAAGATAATAATTGAGGACAATGTGGCCAAAATCCCTAATTATGATGTATAACAAAAAGAGATAACATGAAATTTGAAACAATGGTATGAAAAAATCACATGAATGTATAAGGGCAATCTGAGGAGAGGAATGAAGGAATCTAATTTCACTACCGAGAGAATGGAGAGAGAAATGAAGAATCTAATCCAATTATCAACAACCCACGATAAAGAGGATCTATAATGGTGCATTTGTTGCCTCTATAGGTCAAATAGAGCTAAATAATTTCCCCATATGGAATCAAAGATGAATAACCCTATATTCTTATCGAGTGAACTAAATAGGGTAAATGACGATCTTGATTCCATAACATCAATAAAAAAATAACAAGAGTCCCAAATTTGGTAAATAGTAAATGAACCCTATTACAACAAAACCTATCATGCACAAAGTGTAAAGTCCCAAGCACCAAGGTGATAGCTTTGTGTAATGTAAAAGGACTACCCACTATCACCTTAGTATATTATTTTCTCACTTTAGGTTGGCTCTTCTCCAACACAAAGGGGGTATCCCTAAGTATGATTTCTAAGGCTATGGAGTGGAGGATCTAGGTGATGTTTGAAGATAAAGGCCTTAACAAAACAAGTTGTTGTAGCAATAGTGAAAAGATGAATGGATTGAGAAAAATAAGGTGATCGAAACCCTAAGACCATTGCCTACCAAATATTGGGAAAAATGGAGTCAAAGAAGCATGAATCTAAGAGGGTGAGTGCATGAATATGTAAAGAAAAGAAGGATTGTTATACATGCCACAAGTTAGTGTTAGCTTGTTGAAAATTATTGCGGAAAATTAACCTTGGAGAGCTATGGGTGTCACTCTTAAACATAGTTATGAAAGTGATGTCATATTACTTCTAGAAACACCTTACTTTGATAGATGAAAGTTTAACAAAACAACAAAAAATATAAGAGGGATTATATCCTCACATTATACTATCCAAATAGAAGATGCTCAATTACAAGGTCTTCATAACAAGTTACAAGGATTTTCTACAATAATCAACAACACGTGAAATAGTGCAAACATAAAAGCTTCACATAAAATAGTAGCAATACCTCCAATCTTCCATTAATCTTGTCAATATGATGTTTACTGTATCCCGAGGGGAGTAGTCCAATCCCCAATATCCCAACCATCATCTCACAAATGGAGAGAAAACTCCTTTATATAGAGGGATTATTTTCTCTCTTACAATAAAATACAATATTTGCTAACTAACTCTATGAGAAGTAAAAAATAATAAATATTAAAGTAGTTAGGTCTATCCACAATGACGGTTGACCATATCAAGTATGATCTCTAGCCTTTAGTCTCTCCAAGAGAGTTCGCCCCATCAAAAAATATGAATACATGCGTAAGAAATCTCCAGGAGAGAGGGCACATCACTAAAAATAGGCACTTTGACCAAATAAATATGCTACAAGGTCCACATCTAGTGTGCCCTCTAAGAAGCATGCATGCAAATAAAATAAATAAATTCTTGGCATACATGAATGTGTTCAAGGTCTACCTAGAAAAATTCTCCAAAGTGCACCCTCCAAGATGCATGAGTGGAGATAATAAAATATTCTCCCATATGAGAGTGTTTCATAACCACCATCATGAAATAGTAAGTGGTCCACAAGATGCATGAATAAATGTGCAACCAATCCATACGTGTGAATCCCAAAGTATGGTGGTCCAACTAACTCCATGGATAAGTGTGCAAGACACCAACTAGGTGGAGTGCCTCACATGTAAGGCTCGATCAAACCTCCCAAAATAACATGTGTCTTCAAGGGTTATTTCTTCAATGTGCAACCACCTCAATAAATTATAAATATGCTCCAAGATGGTTACAACTGAAAAATTATGCAAATAAAGAGTCAACATAAATAAAGTAATGAATGTTCAACTAACTTCACATGGATGTGCCCTAGAGAAGTGTGTCAACCTCTTCAGATGTGAAAAAGAAGGGAGACCAATATCCAGCCTACTACGTGGCATTGAATGCTGCCACAGGTGGATTATAGGCTGACATATATGAATTACTTTCAGATCTGACGACTTATATTTCACCTACCACAACATTCAATGTTGCATAGCAGGCTGGATATTGCTCGTCGAAGAAATAAGAGGGTGTTACATGCCAAACATAACCACTAAGGAAAAGGTGCCCTCATAAATAACTCCAAGTGAAACTTTCAATGTGCAATAACACCCCAAAATCATACCCACCATGCCATAAATCCATGCACAACACAACAAACTCCAAAACCAAGGGGATGGCCCATCCACTCAAGCAAATAATAATAAACTAAATGTGATCTACCTCAACATATGTGCCAATGAAAGACAAAGGCATTTTTTCATGATCATGCACCTCAATGAAAGACAAAGGCTCATATTGAGCCCCCAAATGAATCTCCTCATCAATACATTTTCAACAAGATATCATGCACCCTAAACGAATATCGTATGCAAAAGTTACGACCCCAAGAAGTTAATGTACTAACTTATCCCAATGGGGCCCACATGAATTTTTGCACTTCATCTCCTAGGGTTAGGTTTTTTCATGTCTAGGATTTTTGCATTCATGTTTATTGTAAAAAGGCCTTGATAGCCTCATTGTACTCATCTTCTTGCGAATGAGCATATCCGTCACATTTCTTCTCAGAGATAAGCTGCCACCATTCTAGCAAGCTTGTTTTCAGTCTGCATTTTATAATTTTCAACATATTTCTTATTTAATAGAAACCAAGTGTTACTGTATCTATGTTATTGTTCACTGTGTCTCTGTTTTAATATTATAAATATTTGGTTTCATTTCTTTTTGCTCATAAATCTGGATCAGTGGTATCAAAGCGGTCTGCTCCTTGTCATTTTTTTAATGCATGTCCCTGACGCAGTCAGGGTATAGAGAGTTGGGTCTCGAGCTTGTTTCTCTTGAGGACAACTTCTCTCACACGCCCAATAAACCATCCATGGTGGGAGAGAATAAAGACGATGATACAAGAGATCCTTTCAAAATGTTTCTCGAGGAGGTCCTTGAGAGACAAAGGAATGAGATGATGGATAACTTCGCACAAATCCTTTGACAACTGCTGATAAGCGACACATCCACCTCAAACGAAGACGCCACCCCCTTAAAGGTACATACCAATTTTTATATTCCTATATTTGAAGGTCAAATAGATGACAATGTTGTAGATAAATGGTTAAGCCTTCTAGAAGGGTATTTTTCTATCCACAACTTTTATGATAGAGAAAATATTACATTTTCACTCCTCAAGGTTGTCCCCCATGTCAAATATTTGTGGGAGACTTTATTTGAGAAAAATGAAATAAAGGGATCTACATTATTTGTAGATGCACCCACTTGGGGTTCCTTCAGGGATGCTATTAAGGAACAATACTACCCTGTTGGAAGTTACGATGACTTGTATACAAGATGGACCAGACTGCAACATGAAAGAGACCAAACAGTACCTGAGTTCACTAATGTCTTCCATACCTTGCGCACCGAGCTGGGTGTCAAAGATTCTGAGAAAAATCTAGTGCTCAAGTACTGTGACGGTCTGCATAGATACATCTAGGTAGAAATGGATTTTTTGGACATCTCATCCTTGGGAATGAACTACCGATATGCTGTCAAAGTCGAGCAAACAATGAAACAAAAGACATGACAATTTGGGTTTGGCAACCCCTCACAACAGAAGTAGAGAAAGGGAAACCCGAACCTATAGAAAAAAGGATAGAGAAAATATGGGAAACCTCAGGACTACCATTCCAACTTGCAAGAAAATAAGAACAATGGGAAGATGAAGAAAGATACCAGGAAGTTGTGTGACTTCCATAAGAGCCCCTGGCATAACACTGTTGATTGCCACTCAAAGCAATAATTGGTGGTTGAGGTAAAAGTCTCTTAATCCGATGCAGGTTTTGACTTTGAGTCAGAACTGGAAAAGGGGATACAGATCATTGACACAGAACCCAGTGCCTCCATTGCTACCACAAAGATCCAACTTGGTGAACCTGATGAACAAGAGGAAGGAGAGTGCCTATTTCATTCACAGATGTGGGTAAAAGGCACTCCATTGCACTTCATCATTGACAACAGTAGCCAAAAGAATCTCATCTCAGTAGAAGTCATCAAGCATATATCCCTTCTGACAACACTGCACCTATATCCCTATACCATCGGATGGCTCCATCAAGGAAGCGATATTCGCGTCAACTAACAGTGCCACCTATCGTACGACATCAAGCCACTCAAAGATGAGGTGTTGTGTGATTGTGCTCCCATTGAAGTTTGTGATGTTCTTTTGGGCCAAACTTATTTATGGAAACATCATGCTATATACAAGTCTATCCCTCACGGTGTTATTATTACTTTGAACATGAAATTGTACAGGATACTCGAGGTAGTCCCACCTAGTGATATTTCCTTGATCTCTAACAAGCAATGAAGGTGGGTCATTTCTCAAACCTGAAAGCTTGTATTCTTTGTGATTCACTCTCAGAGTGAGCGAAAGATTTCAACCACATCCATGGCCTTCGCGGCTGACCTATCCATGTAGTAGAAGTAAGTGGATAAGGTCAGGGAAGAATGCAAAGACATCTTCTCATCACCTACTGGGGTACCTCTACATTGTTAGGTTAAGCATCCCATCGATCTGACCCCCAGTGCACTGCTACCCAATGGGACAGTCTATCACCGTTGTCTACTAGAAAATGAGGAGATCAAGCATTAGATCTAAGAACTTCTCCACAAGGGGTACATCTGACCCAAGTCATCACCTTGTGGAAGCCCAATCATGCTAATGCAGAAGAAATATGAGACTTGGCGAGTTTGCATTGATTACCGGGCCCTAAATAAAATCACAGTCATGAACCGATACCCGATTACCCGAATCGATGATCTCCTTGATCAGCTCATGGGTTCCAAATACTTCAGTAAGATTGATCTGAAGTTTAGCTACCGTTAGGTCCCAATAGAATTGACAGATGTATGGGAAACTGCCTTCAAGTCAAAATAAGGTCTTTTTGAATGGTTGGTCATGCCCCTTGGTTTGAAAAATTCCCCAACAAATTTCATGAGGATGATGGATGATATGTTGCGGCCTTTCACTAATTCTTTTTTGGTGGTGTATCTTGATGAAATCTGTCTCTACATAAAGACTTTAACATAACACTTGCAACATATTCAATAGGTTCTTCACACTCTGCGACAACACAAGCTATATTCCAACTTGGAAAAATTCTTTTTCGGCATGGAAAAGGTCCAGTACCTAAAATACATTGTTGATGTGCATGGTGTGCATGTTGATCCATCCAAGATCCAAGTCATCCATGACTGGCCAGCCCCAACCACACTCATTGAGCTTCAAAGATTCTTAGGCCTTGCCAATTTCTATCGAACGTTCATGTTTGGATTCTCCCTTATTGCATGGGCCCTCATCCAAATAACTAGAGGTGGTGAAAATTTGTGTGCGACCTATCCCAACAAGAAGCGCTCGATGATATGAAGCAACGCTTGTGCTCCATGCCAGTGATTTCACTACTTGACCTGCAACAACCCTTTGAGATCGAGACAGATGCTTCCGACTATGCTATGGGCACAATCAACACTCATCATGGCCTATCATAGTGAGACACTATCAGATGTCGTCCGTAAGTACCCTACTTATGACAAATAAATTTACTCCATTGTGTAGGCCTACCACTAGTGGAGGCATTACATTATTGGGAGGAAGACAATCATCCACACTGATCATAAGTCACTACAGTTCATGCAGACATAAGGATAATTGCAGAAGGACCGCCATCATAAGTGGTATACATATTTGCAGCAGTTCCACCTCAACATCAAGTATAAAAAAAGAACTACCAACTGAGTCACTGATTTTCTCAGTGGACCTCCAGTCGCGACACTCACCACAGTGCTTGATTCTTGCGACCAAAAGACCTCAGTATGGCCCCACCTCTATGAGATATATCCTGACCTCACCAACACCTACCAGATGTTGGGCGCAAACACAACTATCACCAATTTCCATCTTCAGGATGGGCTGTTGTGCCATCTGGGCCATCTATGCATTCCATCAAGTGAGAAAACAAATTTTATTTTGGAAGCCCACTACAGTCGGGTGACAGGACACTTCAGCATGGAAAATACAGTGGCAGTGTTGCAGCGACATTTATATTGGCCAAAACTTCGATAGGATGTCAACAAGCATATCCGGTCCTGCACTTCCTGCGCTATTTCCAAATTGACCATTAAGAAAAAAGGCATGTACACTCCTCTGCCTACTCCTGACATACCTTGGGAATCCATCTCAATGGACTACATGTCATGCCTTCTGTCCACCAAGCGGGGAAATGAATGTGTTTTTGTGGTTGTTGATAGCTTTTCCAAGATGGCCATTCTAGCTGCTTGTAAGAAGATCATCACAACGGAGGCCACTGCGACGATCTTCTTTCAATTAGTGTGGGTACACTTTGGGATCCCACAAACCATTATCTCATATCGGGATATTTGGTTCCTCAACACATTCTAGTCGAGCCTTTGGTCACTGCTGGACACCAAGCTCACCAAGTCCATTGCCTTCCATCCCTAGATAGATGGCCAAACTGAGGTCGTCAATCGAATGATCGTGCACATCCTGCACATGTAAAATTACAAGCAGTACCACACCTAGGATGAGAGTATTCCCAATGTTCAACATAGCTCAACCGACCACAACCCCTTTCAGGTGGGGTTTGTATTTCAGCCATTGGGTCCCATGGATGTTGCACTACCCCTTACGGCCACCCATGAAGAATCGTCGCATGCTCCAACTGGAGCTGAAAAATCCACCCGGTTCATTGAGTGGATTCAACACATCCTCTAATAGGTTCAGTATATTTTACATAAGTCCAATGCCAAGTACAAGCAATGCCATGATCAACACCGGGTGTGACACTAGTTTCAGGTGGGAGACAAATTTTGGTTGCACTTGTAGAAGGAATTACTTACAGAGCCTCATCGAAAGCTTCATCCACTCTATTATGGACCCTACACCATCACCAAGGATTTGGGTGACAATTATTTTGAGCTAAACCTTCCCCCATTCCTTGGCTTGCACCCAATATTCAATGTGGACCTCCTTCGGCCTTATTTTCCACCATTATTGGACATCTCGAAGATAGCAGAAAAATTGAAACCAATAGAGCTCAACCCTGAATGCATGGAACAAACATCCACTAATCAGATCATGGACACATAGGTCAAGAGAACTCTCCAGCAGAGGATCTACTTTTTCTGGTTATCAAAACATGGAAACTCCTGCACTATGGAAAGTGGCTCACCCGGGGCCAAATTTAGCAGAAATTTCCTCATCTGATGGGGGAACTCAACGCAATGGAGACCATTTATTCCTAAGGGCCGATGATTGATACAAGAGGATCTTGGTGGCCACCCACCTTGTCCAACTAGCTCAAAATGGGTTTTTGGCAACTTACTATTTTTAGCATTTTTTCGGTTCTTGAACTTCCGAGTCCATTTTGAGGGGCTAAACAAATTTCTTTTGCGATCAGGAACCTCAATGATAATTGAAGGCTCATATTGAGCCCCATAAATGAATATCCTTTTCAATACCTTTCCAATGAGATATCATTCTCCCTAAACAAAGATCGTATGCAAAAGTTACGACCCCAAGAAGTTGATGTACTAACTTACCCCAATATGGCCCACATGACTTTTGGTGCTTCATCTCATAGGGTTAGGTTTTTGGATGTCCAAGGTTTTGGAATTCATTTTTATTGTAAATATGCCTTGAGAGCCTCATTGTACTCATCTTCTTGTGAATGAGCATAGCCGTCACATCTCTTCTTAGAGATAAGCTGCCACCATTCTAGCAAGCTTCTTTTCAATCTACATTTTACAATTTTCAACATATTTCTTATTTAATAGAAACCAAGTGTTACTTTATCTCTTTTATTTTTCACCGTGTCTTGGTGTTAATATTATAAATCTGTTGTTTCATTTAGTTCTGCTAATAAATCTAGCTAATCCATATAACAAACTGTACCTTCTTTCATAGGTGAGGTATTTATGTATACATAGTGAAACCAAGGACCATGGTTGGTTGAGTAATGTGCACTGAACCCATTTTATTGTTCCTTTAATTGTGCCACCACTTATCAGTAAGTTAAATCATGGAAGAGCTAACATTGTTATTCATTCAACCCACCTCTCACCATCTTGTGGAAACTCTATAATCCACATGAGACTATCCTCAATAACTCAAATGCATAACCCTTCATTAACTTTCGTAATGGATAGTTTAAACGAAAGTGTAAATTCTATTGTAATGGAATTATCAAATCATCACAATCTTTTGAAATAGGGCATCCATCTAGCTTCTTTGAATATCCTTAGGACTTATGGGTTCTTGCATATTGGTCTTGTACTTTCCAATTAAGTTTTAGGATGATTAGGGTTAAGGGTATTAGGGGGTTGCATGGGTTAATGATTATAAGGGTTAGTGGTATTTATTTATAAGGGTTAATGGTTAGTGGTATTATTTATTTATTTATTTATTTAATGGTTAATGGTTAGTGGTATTAATTAATGAATTATTTATTTAATGGTTAATGGTTAATGGTTAGTGGGCTAATGATTAAAAGGGTTAGTTGCATTTCCTTTGATTTTGTATAATGACCACCTCTTCCACACATGTTCCTCATAGGGTATGTTACTAAATCTGAATTCAAGTCATTTTCCTTGATGGGACTTAAGATATCATGCATTTTTCAACTTGGTGCAACCTCCCATGATTGTAAATAATGGCATTGAAAATATCCAAATTGGTATCTAACCTCTTCTCTCCAATTCTAGAAAGGCACATACTGTTTCTATAGGAAAGTTTAATTTGTTGTATAATATCACAAGTCCCTCAAGGAGATGTAGATTCTATTGGGATAAATCATGCCTACATATTTTGTCTGCAAGAGTCCTATTTTTTTCTATCACTTTCCCCATTTTCATAAGAATGCAACAATGAAGTGTAGGATGCATCATTAAGTTTACAACACCAACTCTACATATTTAAGAGAGCATTCTCTCCCTCTTTCCAAAGCTATGTTACCACTTTCCTTCGTAGTGAATTTGAATTTTTCCATATCTCCAAGTATACATGATAGAAATGTAAATTTTCCTGAGCCAATTATTCCTATCATTGCTATGGAAGAAGAATGTTTCACATGTAAATTTATATTTTTAAGAATGAACCCTGCATCTTGAGGAAACCAATTTTAATTTTTGGAATAAGACAAGATAAATGACTTCATCAAATTACTGTATCCAACCACTCTCATACCATTATGATCCATAAATGGTAGGCCCATGAAGATCGTCTATCTTACCAAAACAAATCTTCATTTCAAAATAAGAAATATGAAATTCTCTGCAATTACTCGACCCGAAATCAAGCTTCTCCAATGTGAATTCATTACCATGAAGAAATGGCTTTGTGAAAATCTGGTTTCACTGCTCGGTTTAATTGGTTGTGGTTCCAAGGCCAATTCTCAACAACATTGCAGACACACTATATTCTACATCAAAAGTTCAAAACCAACAATTGATAATCACCCATTTTCCCATTCATTACATTTAGTCAAAGAAATAAACAAGATGCATGGTGCTTTGTTCTTACCATTTCCATTTCCATTTCCATTTCAATCATATCATCACTAACTACATTTTCTCATTCGATGGAGTGTAGGTAAAAAGGATAAGGTACCTATTATACCTATCATCCTCAAGTGAAGCAATTTCTGGAGGGACAGGAAAAGTGTTACGACGCCCAACACATATAACAGGGCGAGGTCAACTAGAGGTGAAAAGGTCAGAATAAAATTTTGTAGGCGCATATAATTCCTTATTGATGAAGGAGGTTCATGTTCATATGATGATGAGAGAATAGGTGATGTAGAGGTTCCTTTAAGGTACAAAAACCTATTGAGACCATGGGTACCCAATGAACTTCCTCAGTTGGACACTGAATTTTTTGTCAATGATAGGATTTATCACATTGATTCATTCTCCATACATGGTCTGGGCCTATTCTCCATGGATGGAATAAAGGTGAAATATGGAGGACTTGTTGAGTTGATGGAGTATGTCAGACCATGCTACAACTATGGATATTGGTTGAGGTTGGTTCAATTTATTCCAAGTATGAGGAGGCTTTCTTATTTCTGTTTGAAGCTTTAAATGTACATCATGAAAGTACCAATGGATTACAAAAATGAGCTGGTCCTGTTCTACCAGATCTCAAGAACCCATCAAAACTGACGGCACTGAAAACGGATGAACGAAGCTCCCAGAAATGGTCCGCAAAGGTGTGCTCCTCAATAGCTTCCATGCATAAAAATGGATTTGCCTCAATAATTCAACATAATTTCCCTATTCTGAATCTCCCTTCATGGCTTCAAGAGCCTCTGGTTTATATAGGCCTAAAATTGGCAATAAACTCCCAACTTCTCCCCAAGATCTGACCTCAAAAAGGGACCAAGATCCCTAAAAAATGACCAAAATCCCCTTAAACTGTTGAGAAAATCATTAAAAAATCTTTATTATAAAGTAATAAACCTACTTTTGGAAGATATAAGGGCACAACCTCCAAAATCCACACTCTTGGGAATATGGGCGCCCACCATGTGGCTCGGGGCTAACTGTTAGTGCGCTGGACTCCCGACTTAAGCTCTTGGTCACTTGTGTACCGACCATATGGTCCTGTCCTGTTACCTCCACGCGCTAAAGTGGTAGCTGGCCCCCCGACGATGTAGCCCATGGTTAAGCCCTTGGTCAGTGGGCTAGCCTGAATGACCGGGGTTAACCTTCATCCATCCGTGCTAAGAACCAAAGGAACAAGGTCAACGGTTCTATGCTGTAGTCACATGTGGCCACGATTTGGGGTTTGAGTCTATAACCAATCCCGCGTCGAAATATGGTCCAATGGTATAGTCGTATGGTGTAGTAGTTGGGGGTTGGGGCTAGGCCCAACCCTTTTCTCCATCAAATTTACATAAAATGCAACTTAAATATATATGAAAAAGCATAGTGTTAAGAACCACTGTATAGGCAGGCTGGTAGCCCGACCTATGTGAAGACTCTGGCGCCCATGGAGGTCACGGTTCGAACTCGATGGACTCCAATTGTTTTTTTTTTTCCAAAACTTTAGCCAATGAATGGGTGCCACGTGGCAGCCCATGAATGGGCCACATGGCATTGTACCATATGCTAACTAATTTCCATGTGTTAGCGCATGATTCGACCATCTTCCATCCACGTCAGCATCCACTGTACCTTCCATGTAAGCCAGTGCCACGTGTCACCCTTGCATTGGTGCCACATGTCGCCCCTTGACTCGTCCACCTGTACTTGCCTTGTCAACAACTTGTCCACGTCAGAATGCCAAAGCACCATGCCATGTTATCTGTACATCCATATGACCTGTACAATCAGCTGCCATGTGGCACTGTACAGACTGTACAGTCATCAAATTTTGCCTGTTTGGAGAAATGAACATACCACAATTTCTTGGTCATACGACGTCCGTTTGATCCCGTTCAAGTTGCGTTGGGTTTGTAACATCGAGGCCTACACAAACATCCATTTTGAAGAGATTATGCGAACTTTGATTTTTAGGCCTTCCTGGACCCCATCTTGGCTCTGGGATCCATTCTGGATCACATGATAGGAATGAAACTCCCGGGGCCCATGAGACACCCCCATTGCACATGCTAGACCATGCTCATGAGGGTCTATAGGTCCAATCTCATGAGGATATTTTTTCTGCGCAGTCAAATCTACATTGTTATCTAGGGGAAACACATGTTAAAATCTCAGGAACACTCTCCATCAGCTTGTTGGTGGACGAAAAATTGGTTCTCTTGAAGATACACCAAATCCCATGTATTTTTGAGTATGTTAAATAGTTCCTACCATTTGATTGAAACCTACATATTTCATATTATTTTAATGTAATTATAATATCATTTTTCAAGAAACAATATTTTTTACAGGACCTTGCATGACAAGGCTCTAGATATCTTCAACCCCACCATTCGAACATGATGGAATGCCCAAAATAAATATTTGAAAAATAATATTATAGAACATATGGTTGACCTATTTGGTGATATATTCAACAAGTCTGAAACCACCTCAAAGGCTGGTACATACTTGAAATATGTCAGAGATCAATATATGGTTCAATTGAAAAAAAACCCAAGTATGATCATCCTCTAGCCATTCCCGAGAGGGAATGGAAGAATATACAGAAGACGCTAAGGAGAGCGCATTGAGAAGTGAAGGGAAGACACCACCTAGCACTGGAAGGTAATATATGATATTTTGAATTGAATATGTTGAATTTTGTTTAATTCTAAAGAAAAAATTGTGATATATTATAACATACTTTAAAATTTTCGTAGGCTCCCAGATACATCAAAATAAACAAAGGAAATATTAGATAAACATGGAAAACACAAACTTGGCTAAGGTGGTTACTTGAGATTAAAAGCTGTAATTATAAGTACCAAATACTTTATTCATGTTATACAATATATCATCATGCAAATTTATCTATTTGCAACTAGTAAGCAAAAATCCATATTTTATGCCATGCGATGTAGGGGGGTAAATTCAATAGTGGAGCCACAAAATAAGACTTGATGCTCGACTTCAAGTTTGAATTTCAAGCTGTGGTGGAAAATCGACAAAGGAAGGGATTAGAGACACAATCTGACCCTTCGAATGGGTTGGTAAATAAAATGACAAGATTGTAGTTGTTGATTACTTGTCTAATATATTGACAATTGATTTTACTTATCAATTAATTATGTCTCTATTTATTTTAAGTAGGAAAGCAACACCGGTTCATTTGACGATGGTGGAAAAAAACACCATGATACTATTGGTTCACAAAACAAGATCTGTAGGTAATGCTTATCTATAACAAGATCATATAAAATTCTTCTCTTCAAGTCTGACTAATGCATATTGACAGTAGTAGCATGCATGAGATGCACTCTTCTACTAAGTGCATCGGCAACTTTATTCTCTTTTCCTTTGATATGCTTGATATCGAGGTCATATTCACTTAAAAATTCCATCCATCTTTTTTTCCTGACATTCAAGGTTGGTTGTTCAAAAAGATACTTCAGGCCAATGTGGTCTATCCTTAATTCAAATCTCTTCCCCGTGAGATAATGACTCCACATTTTCAAGGCATGGACAATGGAAACAAGCTCCAAGTCATGCGTGGCATAGTTCCTCTCATGTTCCTTAAACTTTCTGGACTTATAACCAATGACATGTCCATTTTGCATGAGGACTCCCCCAAGTCCTTCCTTACATGCATCTGTACATACCACAAAAATTTCATTTGGGTCAGCAATCCTTAACACAGGTGCACTAGTAAGTAATTCCTTAAATATATTAAAATTGTCTTCACACTTAGGTGTCCATTCAAATTTAGTTCCCTTCTTTTGCAAATAAGTGATGGGATGCACAATCTTAGAGAACCCTACTATGAACCTTCTGTAGTAACAATCTAATCTCATAAAAGATCTAACTTCTGACACATTTTTGGGTGTTGGCCATCCTCTAATGGCTTCAATCTTCATTGGATATAATGCTTTTCCTTGCTATGAAATAATGTGTCCCAAGTAATGGATTTTCTTTTGATAAAATGAACACTTACCTTAGCATACAACTGATGTTCTCTCAGCACTTGCAATACCAGTCTTAAGTGATGTTCATGCTCCTCTTTAGACTTAGAATAGACAAGCATGTCATCCAAGAATACTATGAAAAACTTATCCAAATAATTTCTGAATATGCCATTCATTAAGCACATAAATACAACTAGTGCATTGGTCAGTCCAAATGGCACCACTACAAATTCATAATGCCCATACCTAGTCCTAAAGGCTGTCTTATGAATGTCTTTTTCCTTGATCCTTACCTGATGGTATCCTGATCTCAGGTCAATCTTTGAAAATATCTTTTCTCCTCTTAGTTGATCAAAGAGGTCATCAATTCTGGGTAGAGGATACTTGTTCTTTATAGTATACTTAGTTAGTTGTCGAAAGTCAATACACAACCTCAAGGTTCCATCCTTCTTTTTGACAAAAAGTACTAGTGCTCCCTAAGGTGAAACACTTGGACGTATGTACCATTTCTTCAACAATTCTTCCAATTGCATTTGTAATTATTTTAACTCTGGTGTTCTTATTCTATAAGGTGTTTTTGACATCGGGGAAGCTCCTGGCACTAAATCAATTAAGAGATATATCTCCCTTCTTGGTGGAACAACTAGTATTTCTTGGAATACATCTTCAAATTCATGTAGTATCAAGAAATATTCAAGGCTTGGCCCCTTTGTATTTTTTGGCTCTTCCACATGAGCTACATACAATTGACATCCTTTTCTAAAACATCTCTTCAAATGTAAGTCTAAAATCTCCCTTATAGAGATGGGTCTTGGAACTCCTTTCATAGTGTTTTGTTTTCCATCTCCATCAATATAGGTAAATGTCTTGCTATGCCAATCTAGGACAACATGATGCTTGTTCAAACGATCCATTCCAATTAGAATATCATAAGACCCCAAGGGTATGATATTCAGATCAACACTAGCATTCACACCATTAAGACTTATGGAACAACTTCTGACCATATCATGGAATCTCCTTTTGGTTCCAATGGCTAACTGAACCAACCTTGATTTTCTAAGATTACTTTTCTCCAAATGTAATCTATCCACGATTTTAGGATCAATGTAACAATGACTTGCTCCTGAATCAATTAAAATAGCAACAGGATGATTTATGATCTTACCTTCCACCTCGATCATATTGGATTGGTAATCTGCTTGTTGATCATCTAAAGCTGCATAAATTCTTCCCATATCTTCAACTGTTGTAGCCTCTTGGATGTTGTGCACAGTCTTCACTTTGTCATTTCTATGTGGGCAATCCTTGTATAGGTGATATTCTTTGCATCCCCAACATTGGATTGGTGGTCTTCCCATTTTTCCCAAGGAGTATTGTTTCTTGGATTCACCCTTAGCATACTGATCTTGATGATTTCCATTAGGCTCATTCATATTGAAGGGAGGTTTGAATCCTTTCCTCCTCTGATTAGACTTCTTCTTGTTATCCTTCCAAGATTTTTGCAGGTATTGTCTTCCCTAGCCTTGCTCATACATGTATTTATCCTTCCCAATGGCCTCAGTCAAGGTATTAGGCTCATCATACCTAATATTTTCTTTATAAAAGGATAGAAGTCCACTTAGAAATCTCTGTATTTTCACCTTCTCATCATTAACAACCCCAAGAACTTCTTCTCATATTCTTCCATATTTATGCTTCCTAGCCCGAGTTCAAAGAACTCCTGCATTTTCTTGTCATAGAAATTCTCTGAGAGGTACTCCTTTTGGAAGTACTTCTTGAAATGCTTCCAAGTGATCCTCTTCTCACTAATATGTTCAACTTGTTTCAGTAGATCCCACCTTATTGCGGCTTTCTCATGTAAATGGTAGGTGGAAATCATGGCTTCTAGGTTTGATGAATAGTTATGCAATTGAAAATATCTCCTGAGTCCAAGCAACCATGCTTCAACATCATCTTCCCTTTATATTTCATCATCAAAGGATGGTGGCTTGAGCTTCCTCAAGTCTCCTTGCAAACTCTCCAATTCATGTATTCTTCTTTGGTGCATAACATGAGACACATCTGGACTACTTATGGAATATTCAGATGCATAAAAATTCCTTGCTGAGTAGGGAGGTGAGTGATTTCTATGAGTTCCACTAGCACTTATTGAATAACCAAATCTTACACGATCATCACTTCTTTCATGATTTGAGTTTGAGCCCCTCTTCATTTTCCTTTGCAACTGATTTAAGCTCTCAATCACTCGAGCATTTATCTGACTTTCTTCTCTCATCAATTTCTCATTGTCTGCTTTGTATTTCTGCACTTCTATTTTCAGGCTTCTTACAGTTTCTATCAATGTTTCTTTCTCCCCTCTACCCTTGTGTCCATCAGATTCTGTCTTTGCATTACCAACTCTGATATTTTGACCCTTGGCCTCTTTATCATTGCTGGAAGCTCTGTCTCCTTCTTCCATTTCTTGAATATGCATTCTGAAGTGATGTGTTTAAACCCCTTAATTATGCAAAATGTGCAAGTGACCGTTTTGTTAGAATTAAGCATATGATAAACACATTTTTTCAAACAATTCTATCGATCCTTTTTCTTCTCAATTCATGAAGAACATATATGTATCAATATGTATCATATAAAACTTCCATGTTATCCCTTAGCCAATACATAATTTAACTCTGTGATACAAAAACATCATTAGCGAGCACGTGGAGTAGGACCACTCAGTGCCTGGGAATATTTTTGGAATCTCAACGCTGGCAGTTACGAATAATATTTTGAAGCACGCCTGAACTCAACGCCAAGAGATATTTTGAAGCACGCTTGAAATCAATGCCGAAAAATCTTCTGAAGCACACTTGAACGATCACGAGAGAAGTTGGAGTTTCCACTCCTGCTCTGGAATGCAACTGGACTAAGATAGTCATTAGGTTAGGTTTTGGAGTAGACAAGTAGTCGAGGGGAACCCTAAGGACACTCTGAGATAAATAGAGGTTTTGTATGCCCAAATGAGGTTGCTGCAAGTTAGTAGGAGATTCTGAATTTAGTTGTTGTTTTGATTACTGTTGTAGCCATTTTACTTTGAAATGAAGATAACAGAGGAAAATTGACCCAATGCATGGTGTGGACATTGTTTGCAATTCCCTGTTATTGTGTTTTCATGAATAAATGAATTTTGTTGTGAGTAGATGGAATTGTGAATGTTAGTATGAGTTTCAATTGTTTCTCTTCTATTGAATCAGTGCAAGGTGTGCACATAGAATGCAAGGAGTGCGTCGACAAGATCTGTTTCGGTTTAGAAGCATAGAAGAGATAGCACAAAACTTTCCCTTTGTAAGGAGTGTAGAGTGTCTGATGCAAGGTGTGCACAATTGTCTGCAACAACTCAAATCTTGCATAATAATATGTTGCAAGGTGTGCACAGAGAAAAAGGAGAATGCCAGGAGGGAGAGAAGAAGTTGTTTTCAAGAAATCCTTCGAATTTGAGTTATCGAAAGTCCCTGAAATGCAAGGAGTGCACGTGAATTCGAAACCTTCATGAAGGCCAAGATTAGGAGGGATAAAACTTTTCATAAGTGTAGTCGAAGTCTGAGAGAAGGATTTGCAGGAGATTCAAAGGTAAATACCTTTGAAGACTTAGAAAATCTTCTAAGTTGAGAGAAATCAGAAGCTCAGAAGGAGGTCGAGTGCAAATTGTGCTAGGAAGGCACCAGAAGGTCCTGGAAAGGACATAGAAAGGCTAAGCCCCTTAGAGACTGAGTAAGTTGAAACCTCAGGGAGAACCAGTGCAAGTTTGCACGCAGAGAATAAGTGTACGCCAGGGCAAGGTTTAAGTTCCATTGCCAAAGCTCTGGAGGAACGACGCCAAGTAAATTGGTAAGGATCCAGTGAGGGCCCAGATGGATGGTAGAAATCGAGAATTGGGAAGTCAGAGGTTGGAAGGAAGAAGGGATCTGCTCTCCAAAAATCGTGAAACGCAAAACCCCAATTTGTGAGAGAAGATCTAGACCGTTAGATCATGGGGATTTGTGAGCCGTTAATCTGATGCTCACAAATATTGGGAAATTGAGAGTCAGAGGAGAGAGGTGATCAGTTTTCCAACTTCGTGAAACAAGAAGTCCTGATTCGCGAGAAAATATCTAAGCCATTGGATCGTGGGTGGCTCTGGACTGTCAATATGACATCAGGAGTTCGCATATCAGATCGAGAAGAAGAGGAGTGAACTGCTTCTGGGAGAAGTGAAGGGCGAAGTCCCAAAGCGCTCGGAGGATTGGAACAAGGTCATAGTGAGGGGTCACGTCGAATAAGGTTAACGGAGGAGCTAGCGCGATCTAGGATCTAGCTCAGAGTTTCGGGAGTTCGGAGGTTGGGAGAGTTGGGGTGAGTCACACGCAAAGACACAACGCTCGAACTTGCTAAGCGCTTTTAGGTAAGACTTGTGGTAACCACCGGTGATCACATGGGGGAAAGCTCGCGCTTAGTGCTAATTCACACGGGGAGGAGTTCATAAGGACTTGTGGATTTGTATTGGAGATTCTAGCAGGGAATCAAAGAGCTGTTCCAGCTCGAGGATAGAGAAGATTCATAGACTAGGAGGTCAGCAGGCCCTGCAGAGGTAGGGGGACTGCATAAAGTGGCATCAAAGTATAATTTTGCTTGCAGAAAGCAGGCAAAGGAGAAGAGACAAAATAAATCAAAGTTGTACTCTATGTATTCTTGTATTCTTGAAAATATTTGCAAGTTTTAATTCAAGTGTTCTTATGCAAATGGATCAATTTTGCAAACACAACTTTTATAGAAATTACACATTTAAGATGCATATAAACAACAACAAATAACAGTGAACAGAAAACACATAACACAACAAATGATAAAGGAGTTCACCCCTCTCTTGGGCTACATCTCCTGGTCTAGCTTCCAATGGATCTTTTGTATTATTTGCTCAAAGTGATAAAATATGTGCTTTACAATGCTCAAAATTCCAAATAGATGGCTCCAATGGCTTTAGAACATCCAAAAACCCTTAGCTGGGCTTTTTTGGCACCTCGTTTGGCCAAACATTGAAGAAGATAGGCTTCCTGGAAGTTCCCCTTCAAACTTGCTGTCTCTGGATCACCAAAATACACCTCTTGCTCCTTAACCTAGCCCCCACTTGCATATATGTGTTAAAACTTAGCACCAGGTGTTGGAAATTTTTTACCAAGTAGCGTATGCTTGTCATTGATGGCAAGTATAACAGTGGAGATGGTAGGATAAGAAGGATAAAAATCCCTTGGAGATTCAGACGTGAAAGCTCAGGAGGAACAGCGTTGAAGAAAACGCGCGCAACAAAGGCAAAGCTCAAAATACAGGAATTTGCAGAAGAGAAGGAAGAGAAAGATCCACAACCACAGGATCTAAGGATAAAAATCCCTTGGGGATTCAGACGTGAAAGCTCAGGAGGAACAACGTTGAAGAAAACGCGTGCATCAAAGGCAAAGCTCAAGATACAGGAATTTGCAGAAGAGAAGGAAGACAGAGATCCACAACCACAGGATCTCATTCAAATTTCCTGAAAGAACGAGGGCCGTCAGATC
>JASDQU010100744.1:259040-291759 GCA_032191745.1 Picea mariana | reverse complement strand
TTTGGTCAGTTTTCAAAGATTTCCCCCTTAATGGTCACATTCCATAGCTTGCAACTATGGAGCCCCTCCCAATGGTGACATCATATCTTCCTTTGATCCTCTCTCCTCCACTGGTACCATTGGTATTTTTCACCTCTACGCTTGCATTGAACTTAGGTTGATGCATGTTGCCTCCTACGCTTGCATAAAATACCCCATTGATGCATGCAACCTCTCATTCTTGCACTAAATCTAGGCTACCATGTGTTGTTTTTGTGCTTTTGATGACTCTATATTACTAGTTTATGATTCCTATTATGTTCACACTCTCCAGATTATCGTATGTCACATGGGACTCATGCTATGTCCTTGACTAATGTATGGTGCCTTAATGACTACAAAAATCCTAGAACAATGAATGCCATTTTTTACGCTCACCTTACCTCCAAGTTTCCATATGTTACATTTATTCTTGTGATAACCCTATATTAGAGTGTGTTTCCTCTCTCGCTCATGTTCACTCTTAGTTTATTTATGTCAACTCATGCATTTTTCCAATGTCATGCCAGTGTCATCAACTTCTTTCTCTTGCCTTTGTTAGAACTACTATAACACCACAACCTCCCATCTTTACCTTTTTATCTATCCTCCATCCTTTCCATAAGAGATCATGTTGCTAACCCTACCTCACTTGTGGTAAGATGCCAACCTCTGTGATGTAGGTATCTAGCTACACATGTTCTTGCATTGTTCATTGCTCATTCTTGGAAATGAAAGTATGTATTAGTCTACCCCCTAGATATTGAACATATTCATGATGTACTAAAAATTTTGGACCTCATTATTATTCTCCTTTTTGTATGCTCCAACAATTGTGCAAGTGATATCCACAAGTCTCTTCCTATTATATTAGTAATATTCCTCTTATTATTATCAAGGAAGGAGTTGATAACTAGCCCTTATATACACTATGCCTAAATTATCGAGGCATCAAATAACATTATGTTTTTACAATAATATATGAGTCAATGTCATAACGAACCTTTATGTTCGTAAGAGTTTCAAATTCTTCAAGGTGTTAAGAGCCATTATTTCCCAAATCATTCAGAACATAGAAGAAAATTGACCAATAGCTTATACATAGGTGATGAAAGAGATTTTAAAACCTTTTCAGAAATCGCAATCTTTTTATTGATGGTGTCTTCATGGGTTCAAAAAATTACTTTACAAACCTAACACTATTTCTACCTTTCAACAATCTCATGAACCCTTGGGTTTACCATTACTCCTTGTGGGTCATAAATTTCCACTCACCAAATTCATACAAATTGAAATTTTTGTCACTTGCACAAGCCTATATGACATCAGTGCAAATATATGAATTAAACTACGAGTAGACCTTTTCCCTTTCAAGTTGATGATCCCCATCAACTTTGGGACTCAATGTCTCTTCATTAAATTCTTCTTCTAATGAGGATGGCATAGACAACTTCAAATGATCCACATAAACACTGGAATATTTTCCCATATATGGTGACCAATCCAAGCAAATAGTTTTTATTCATTCTTATCCAAAATGTCTAGATTATCATTTTATATCCTTGGGATATCCATGCAATTGTAAATAAAGGATAGAATTCTCTTCAACTTATATCCATTATCATCTAGAGTGTGGATCTAGGTATCTTTAGAATCTATTATATCTACTACACATGATAAATGTAGATATTCCAAAATGCACCTTTACATGAGTGAAGAAGATAATTACATCTTGTTTTCATGTTTCAACATGGTATAAAAACTACCATATTATTTAGTCTTGTTTACTCTAAAATGTATATCGACTTTACAGCTTCAAGCTTCCCACATGAGCTTATTCTTGGCTCTCCTTTCTTAACAACAAAATTATGAAATTTATACTTTAATCCCCCTTCAAGCCTACAATCATCTCAAAGACGCGAGACTTGTATATATATACAAGTTTTGTAAGGTTTTAACCATTTACCGAAATTTGAGCTAGATGTAGGTAATCCCTTATATTATTCAAGTACATAAGAGTTTAACTTTAGAGCTATGGTCAAACAAAAACAAAGAGGTCTTAAAGGAAATTGACCATGTGGTTTTGTATATATTTATCATACAACTTGATTACTGAATCAAAATGTTGAAGGATAATTCAATGCCTATACTTCAAAATGTTGCAAGATACTTCAATGCCTAAACGAATGTATATATTTATCATATTGATCATACTTCAATGCCTAAACTATGATGTACAATTCCTTATCTTATTTGGGGTATATTATGATTGCACCAACAAAAGTTTCAAGTGTTATGTTATCCAACTCCTTCTTTGTATCAAAGGTTCCGCCGTTATGTATCATGCGAAATTTGCTTTGATTTCAAATGAAATTGCAAGTTTCATTAGATTTAATATTGATGCATTACAATTCTTTCATGTCAAAGATTTAGTTACTTGGTTTTCAATTGCAATGAATTGAAAGGTTATACTTGCCTTTTCTAATGTGCATTGAAGAGAAATTTCATTCCTAAGTAATTTGCTAACCCCATGAATTACCTTGGTTCAATTAAATTATCTTGGATCAACTAATTTACAACGAATTTTATATTTCTTAGGTCAATACAAAATTCACATCTTCTAACTACAAAATCCATACAAAACAATAATTGTTTTCCAAGCTCATATTTCTTCATGTTGGCTTGCAATTAATTGTGGGTTAATATGGCATTACAATATTACAATGTAATATGGTAATCCCATATTAAATTGTAATATAGCATTACCATATTACAATGTAATATGGTAATGCCATATTACAATGTAATATGGTAATGCCATATTACATTATAATATGGTATACCATATGACAATGTAATATGGTAATACCATATCTCTTGTAATTTGTTTTTAAAAACTTAGTGCCATCGTCGCACTATCGACGATAGTTCGTTGGAAAAAAAATGCATTTTGACCACTGTGGCAATAGCGATGAACTTTCATCGCAAGTTGCCATAGGTTTTCATCACACATACAACATCTTCGTCGTAACTTTGGTCTTGATGAATCAATGTTGTCACTATTGCCATGGGTATTCATCGCAAGTTGCCACGTATTTTTTTCGCACATACAACATCTGTGTCGTAAGTTTTTGACTTGTCAAAAATTTTCGTCGCAATTGCGACGAAATTTCATCGTAATTGCCACGGTTGTTCATTCTCCTTGCGACGAGGTTCCATCGAAATTGCCATGATGCAAAGGGTTAACCTAAATTGAAGGTGGTGACATGTGGAGAGATAATTTCATCGATGTTTCCACACACACCTAGATCATCGATAGAGCGACGAAATTATTCCGATGAAAAAAAAGCTCAGCTTTCGTGGAAATTGCGACGACTAAGTGTGGCAATATCAATGAAAAACCGTCACAAATTTGGTCATATGTACTAGTGTTACAATAGTCTAAGTGTGACTCTCAGTGCTAACATTAATGGTGCCATTTCCAAGGAACGAAGTGTGAAGCTAGATTCCTTGGGAGAATGACATAGATCCAACTCTTGATGGTAGACAAGAGAGGGATACAAACAATTGAATATAATTATATACATGGTGACTCCATAATTAAAGACTCCACTTGGGAGGATCCTGTTGACAGAAAGATGACCATAGGAAAGGGGATGACCATGTATCAACTTATGAGATTTCTTCATGAACTTTTGTTGTTCTTTATCATCTCATTTTTTCTTTTCCCTTCACATATAAAGAGGATCATCTTGTGCTTTGTTTATTCAAATGAGAATCAACCTTATTTTATATATCCATCCTTGCTAGAAGAAAATTTGCAGCCTTCTCGTGTTGTTGAGGTTGGTCCTGAAACTTCATTTCATCCTATTGAGAAGAAAAAGGTTTATATCTCTATCCCTCCCAAACATACTTAGCCTTGTGACCACGAGAATGATAAAAGTGATTCAAATCCTTCTTCGATCTCATTACCTTCAGTTATTATCGAACCTTTCCATCAACTTGTTAATCCTCTTGTTCATCCCACTGCTTTTCAAACTAGAATCAGGATAAATATGTTTAGGCCTTTAAAGCTGCCATATATCCTTCATCCTTATCCTCTTGATTGCCTTGAGTACCTTCCCCGTTTTTTTGGAGAGGATCATGTCACATCCGACAGGCATTTGGGGGCCTTTGAAAATTTTGTTGATCAGTTTGAGATATTTCATGATGATGTTACTACGAGGTTGTTCTCCAAATATTTGTTTAGAGATGCTACAATATGGTTTAAGAGTTTGAGAGCCGATTCCATTGGTTCTTGGATCGAATTGTCCAATATTTTTCTAAATCATTGGGGTGAGAACAAGTCTCTTGATTTGTACCTTGCTTATTTTTATGCCTTGAGGAGAGAGGAAGACGAAGTCTTGTCTGTCTTCAATAGAAGGTTCTACAACATTTATCATGACATACCTTTGGAGATCCGGCCTACAAAGACTGTTGCCATGGTATACTATGTTATGGCTCAACATTCGAATCTTGTCCTTCTCTTGTTAGAAAGGAAGGCTTCATCCTTAGAATGATTATTTGAAGATGCCCAAGGAATTGAGGAGAACATCTATGCTTTCAAGAGAGTTCAAGATCTAGCTTACTTTGAAAATTTGCATGCACATGAGTAAGGGAACTGTCAGTATGTTTCAATTTTTGAGCATGAAGACAATGAGTATGAAGCAAATTTGGAACAACAACAAGGACGTAAGTATATTTCAGATTCGGATCAGAATTCTTCACTGTTGACAGATGTTTATATGGAAAGGTATACATGGCAAGTTGATGATCAATTTTCAAAACATTTTGATCATAAGGTAATTGATGATTGCATAGGTGATTACATGTTTCTAGATGATAATGATCAGTATGCTTTAAACCATGTTTTATCATCATCTTGTGATCATCATTCTGAAGAGAAATTTGTTGCTACCGATGATCACAATTTGATCACAAGAATACTAGAGGGTTATCAGTTTTCAAGCAAAGATGTAATCATGGATGAACAATTGTTTTCTGTCGATCAACATATTTTTGATCTTGGTTTCAATGATCCATTTGAAGCCTTGTTGGGGTCTTATTTTTCATCTTATCAAAACATTTCAGATTACTTTTATTCACCAACACTTCCAGGTGAGTTTTGTTTCCTGAAGGAATTTTTATTACTGCTGTTATATTTTAGACATTACCTTTTGATCAGTGGTATGGACAAGATCATTTCAGTTTTGAAACTACTTGAGTGGATGTTATAGAAGTCTGCCTTTACTTGACCAAGTTGCAGATTTGGTTAGAGGTAGGGTAGTATAGGAAATAAGATCTCTTTCCAAGGAGTTACTTTCCTTTAGTTTGTAGCAGATATATTAGTTAGATTTCTTGAATAAGTGGTAGCTTTTTACAGTGTTCAGAGATTGGTTGCACAGTTGACTCCATAGCCCAATGGATAAGGAAAATGGAACTGCATGTTCTTGGCATCTCACAGGGAGCATTCCATCCCCTGTGTATCCATATGTTAACACATAATATTGTATTATAATTTGAGATAATTTCCCAAAATACAATTGCTATAGGAGGGTTCCTGTACTTTTGGACAACGTGACTTCAAGTTATCTTTTTCAGGGGTTTTGAGAAGGTGTTTTCAGTACTTGATGATTCCATTGTGTAGAAGACATCATAATATTTCCAGCCATATCTCTTCCAGCCCAAAAATCCTCTGGGAAGGCCTCCAAACACCCTATCAAAGACCACACTACGTTTCTGTTGAGAGCATGCTGCGTTTTTGCAATTTTTGAGTGGATAACTTAAAACTTGGATTATGAACAAATGAGAAGGTATTTTGAAAACTGGAGGAGGTTTTTGTTCATCACATAACAAATAAAAAAAAACTCTCTCAAGTTTTCAAAAAATGTTATGGTTAGAGAGATATTAGACACATAAAAGGTGCTACAGAATCACCTAACCAGACACACAAAAGGTGTTATAGAATCACCTAGCCAGACACACAAAGGGCTACGTAATGTGCATAACTATTTTACAACGATGCTACAAAATTTTCTGCAGTGGTTATTGTTTGGATATTCTCCTTGTTGGGAGGTTTCCACCTATCAAGGAAGGTTCGAATGGTCTCCTAGGAGTTTTTTGGACATGAGAGACATGTGTTCCATCTCCATATCAATCATGATGACCTATTTCAAAAGGAATTTATCATCATAGACAAAATCACAAAAAAATAGGAATTTGTTAGGATTTTGTTGGAATCTTTTGTAACAAGACTCCTAAATGGAGGATGATCCTATGTAAATCCTTGGTTTAGACCTCCTTAGGGTATATGGAGATTATTAACTATAAATAAAAGGGTTTTTGATGAGAAAAGGGTTGGATTCACGAGCCAAGAGTTTGGATTACTGAGAGGGGGGGGTGAATCAATAATAGCATAATTATAACCCTTTTTCTTCAAATGTTATATCAATGTAGAATTATTATCCAATAATGAGTAGAAATAAATAAACAATTACACATATACACAGTACACCAATGTTTTACGTGGAAACCCAAATCGAGAGAAAACCACATAATGCTTTTTCTTATATGTTTTGAAGAATTGCATTCATTGGAAGCACCAACTTCCTTTGTATTCCAGCTACATCTGGAAGGAGGCTCCAACCCCCTAGTTTTTCAGGCTACAACCTGAGGGAAGCTCCAACTCCCCAATTCTCTGGCTACAACCAGAAGGAGGCTACAACCCCCAATGTTCTCCGGCTACAACAGGAAGGTGGCTACAACCACTTGTCCTTGCCCCATCCTGCCACCCTGAAGTAGAAGTAGAATGATGGAACCACTGTCACACTATCACTGTGAGATATACTACTATAAACCTATACCAATAAACATAAACCATGCATTAACCATGCATCAACCTGTACCTCAACCTGTAATCAACCTGTACCATAAACAAGTGCATCAACCATGCACCAACCTATAATCAACCTGTACCATAAACAAGTGCATCCAACCATGTACCAAGTATGTACCAATCATGTGTCAACTACTCATCAACTATGAATCATCAATATGTACCAACATCATCAACTATACACCTCATGTATGTGCCAACTCATCAACTACTTATCTCAACCATGTATTCAACATGTACCTCAACCAAAAGCCCTCATCAATTTCATCATCCAAATATGATTTGTAGCTCTGTAATAGACCTGGTTTATATGATCAAATTCCTGCAAACCTTCCTTAACTTTAACAACAAGAGACTAGCATTTTCATCAAACTTTTCTTTAGTCTCACAAGACTAGTTTTGGATTAGTCAACAACCCTGACTTGAAATAATCATAACTTTGTACCTGTAATGAATAAAGATATGAAACTGATATACAATGTTCTTCAATGTGTTTTCTACAATTCCTCCAGGTGTCACTACTTGTAACCTCTCAAAAAAAGATTTATAGCAAAAATGACACACCTTGCTGAATTTTGGCTTATTCTAGAGAGCGAAATTGTAGAGCATGCCCCGAACAAAATATTTGATCAATTGATATGAAACTATTAAAAATCATACTAAATATGGTACCCTAACCAAAAAATTTGGTCTCACTGAATTTGGATCTGTTATGAAGAAGTTATGACGTTTTTACCCGAAACACTGATTTTGACTAGTTTCAGGATTGGCCACAAACCCTGTTTTCCACAGAGTGTAACTCCAAAAATACAATGACCCACAAGTTGAATTTTTTACCACTGATACTTGGATATGTTTTCTCACTTGCATAGAAATTTCAGGATCTGAATCATTATAGGAAAAAAGTTATAGCGAAAATGGTGAGATGACCTATAAATAACATACCTTAGAAAGCACCATCAAAAGAATTTATCATTCCTTGCATTTCGGTCTTCTTTTCTTCACTTTCCTCAGAATTTTGGCTTAGATATCATTTGGTTACCTCAGAAACCTATAGATATTCAATATTCTCAAGTTTGATTCAAATGAGAGAGCCTTGCCTCTTATTTATACTCTCCAAGTATCTTCCTTAAAAACATCTTCTAGGTCACTTGACCCACTTTCCTTATTTTAGGGTTGGGTCCACTTCTAATTTATCCATTAAATTTGTTATTAAAATAATTTATTTTGTATTCACTTTGAATTATAATACACTCATCACTTCACTTTATTATTTACCTTTTAAAATCTCTTAAACCACTTTGACTACTTTGACCTTTTGGGGCTTCTAGATGACATATGAGGGTCCTCCAACTTCGTAAGGTCATAACTCTCAAACCATGAGGAGTTATGTGACATTCTACATACCACCAGAAATGGAATGACATGTACTATCCATATAGAATAGTATTATTTGAAAATATATCATAACGCATACCATTACCCATCAAACAAACTTGGGTCCATTACCCAAACCTGGGGTCTCCAACTTCTCATGGCCATAACTCTCTAACCGTGAGGAATTATGTGACGTTCCACATACCACTGGAAATTACATGACAAGCACTATCCATCTAGGATATTTTCCCTGATAAGTTCACTTTCCTTCATCTCATTATTCCACAATTAATCATGGGTTCTCTTACTCCACAAAGCATCTTCTCGTGAGGGCTTTCACCATAAGGGGACCACTTTGGACTTCATCCATATTTACTTCTTATCAACCATGACAAAACAATAATGAGTCCATTAAATCAAAAAATATTGGTTCCATTACCCAAACCTTTGTGCTACGGGGCTTTCTTCAAGGGTTGACATCAATGACAACCAACCTTAATCAACAAAGAGAGGAGAGAGATGGAGGAGTAGTTTTAGTTGCTCATTTGTAAGCTTGAGGGCCTATTTGTAATGACATTTTATGCCATTAAAGATTCATGAGAGCTGTTATCAGATTGTCTTCTTTGTTTTCCCACTTATTTTTTATCTTCTTGCTTAAACATATTGCAGGTTTTGAGGATCATAACTTCCATTGATTGATGGATTCATGAAAAACAAAGGATCTGTTGTAGCTTTCCCATTAAATCATTATTAATTGTTTAAGAAAATCTTTATCTATTGCATAAAGGATCTCTGTATAATGGATCTTCTTCCTTTTTTCATATTCACCATGCTTCTACTCATCATTATATATCTCTTTATCTGACATACAGTTTGTTTGCCTTTGATTTGTAGGATGTTATGACTCCATGCCTAATGGAATGTCTCTGCAAACATTTTGTTGCCCTCTCCATTTCTTTCCTAGTCTTGTTGATCCACCTACTCAAACCATTTAATCCATTTATATTTTGATGGGTACTGGGCTTGCACTTACAATAGTCTAAGTGTGACTCTTAGTGCTAACAATTACTCTGGAGAAATTATTCACTTCATATTGAGTCTGCATCCCTTTGTCCTTTAAAGTATGAACACATTTTTCAGCCCCCAAGCTCTTACCTCTTTGATGGAGAACCTTATTGTCTCTCTTGTATGAGATTTCCTTTGGTGGAGGATTGAAGTGGTGGAGTCCCAGCGATAAGGGACTTAGTTTCTCAGTTTTGAGACACGCCGACACATAATTTTGTCACTTGTATGCTGAATTTTCACTAGGCTAGGCTCAAGCATGAACTTTATTTCAATTTTATCATTTACTTGAACCATAGACAATTGCAGCTACACCATAAACAATTTTCTACAGTAAACAAGATCACAAGAAGAAATACCATGCACAAGTACACAAGAATTATCCTTGGGAACCCTTCTCAACAAGGGAAGAAAACCCAACCAATCCTTTTCTATATTCTTCCAAAGAAAGACCTCCCACACTATAGACCTAGCACACAAAAGGATGCTCACAAAACCAAGAAGGCTAGCACCCAAGAGAGATGCACACTTCAGCACTAGAATGTGTACTTGCTAAAATTTCCAAAATCACATGTGTGTTATGTTTCCTCAATGGGGAAATCACCTTTATTTATACTAGACTAGACACAACAAAAGTGGTTTCTATTAGCACAACATGGCCGACCTCAATAACTCAAAATATAATTAATAATTACCATATTAATTATCTTTTATGTTAATTATCTTTCACTTTATGGTGGGCCGACCTATACCTTTTAAATCACAATTAGGGTTACAGGTAAATCTAACTCTTAGACAATATAGAAAGGGATCTCACACACCCACTAGTGCTCAACCACTAGGGGCACATCCACCTATGCTCAACCACATGGACATCCAACTCAACATATATCTATCTCACTATGTCTCACAAGAGAATCATCTGGACACACACTCACTAGTGCTCATGCACTAGGATCACGTCCACCCGTGCTTAGCCACAGGGATGTCCTACTCAACAGATCTTTATCTCACCGAGTCTCATAGGAGAACCATCTGGAGTACCACATTGTCTCAACTCTCTACATAGATGAGAAAAATAAACCCATCACATGGGCTCCTTGACCCATCACAGGGGTACACACTGTTTCATCTCAAATGACACACCATCTCATGGGCATATTCCCCACAAAGGGGTACAAAATGTTCCATCTCTGTCTTAGAGAGAAATGACACACCCATCTCATGGGAATCTTCCCACACATGGGCACACAACGTTCCATCTCCGTCTCAGAGAGGAAAAACACACCCATCTCATGGGAACACCCAACTGATGGGCTCTCTCACAAGCTGAATCACTCAGTATGTGTCCTAGATGATGTCTCATGCAACTGTAATCATCAACATTGTATACTTTTGTTGATCATATTTTAATATAAATACTCTTTTCTCGTCTAATTGATGTCTTGCAAATATTTGAATTATTATTCCATGGACATATTTTTTATGAATGTTAATGGATTATGCTATTGTATGTGCCAAATTTATATATTATCACCATATTATTGTGTATCTTGGTTGTTGAGGACAAGTTGCAGGCATAAATCTTTGAGTTGAGTGCTCAATGGTGGTCTTCATCGAACATACAAATGAGGTAGGATCTTTATCTTGTCTTGTTATCATTTACATTTATTTATCATACTTGGGATTAGAGTCGATTTTTGCAGTCATTCTGTCTATTGTGGTTTACCCCATGCCATAGAGTGATTTTCCTTGTAACAAAAGGATTTTAAAAAATGGCAAAAATAGGGCCACAAAGCCAAGCCCAAAAGAGACAAGAACTTCTCAAGGATTCACTGAATGCAACTATAGCTGAAAGGAAGCCTAGTAAACATGGCCTATCTTCCTATTGATGCACCTTACACCTTGAAATTTATACCTTTTCCATTATCCCACCAACATTGTGTTTGTTCTTGTGAATTCATCTAGCCTTGTCCCTACTTCACAAAAACATTGGTAAAATCAAGAAGTCATGTTAATCATGGTCATACATTTTGGGCTCAACTTGGATTTTGGAGAACTACACATTTTGCATACCTTAAGGATAGGACAAGACTTTCCCATACATGCTTATCTTGACATTGTAGAGTTAGAATTTTAGAATTAAAATATTTTTATTCATGATGTTTGTATTAATATTGTAATATGGACTTAATGATTTATCTTTTGATAAGTTTTGTTTCCAATCTACCTCCAATGATTTTTAATGCTGATATAGAAAGTGCTAATTCATGTCTAAAGGTTATTTCTCCATTTAATCAACTTCTTCCTATTTAAGAGCCCTCACCTCTCCAACACTCACACCATTGGTCAATATAAGTTCATAGTTCATAGTATTGAATTAATTTGACCTCTCATCCTTTTGTGGTAAGAAGAAAAATTATGGTTCTCCACACCTTGCTCAATTTTACGTGATACCATCAATCACTTCGACATCTGCAACTGTTGGTTAATTATCCTTCTTGGAGTTCTTTCTATCCCTTTCCTCCCCAAAGTCATTTACCTTATTTATATTTCCAATGTAACATAGATTCCAATTTGAGAAACATCTCATAAGCTTGTTTTTCGGTCATTTCATTATTCCAATCTTTCCTCTTTCTAGAAGAAATTAATTCTTAGTTAGCATACTGAAAAATATCCTTCCTTTGTGTCTCCTTGTGCAAAAGGTGATTGAACATAAATTTGGGGATTATATCGAGGCATTAGGCTTCGACTTAAACAAGAGAATCAAATTCATTATGTTTGTTGTAAGTTGTAACATACAAAAAATTCCATAAGAACTTTGTCTCCTTTCAAATATGCATTTATGGAATCAATTGAATCTATCATTATGTTAAACTTGTTCATGTGAGCAATAATATTGTCTCCTTTGGTTATTTGTTTTTTTTTTTAAATTCCAATGTAATGGTGGATTTATGAGACTTGTAGCCCCAAAATGTTGTTCCAATGTATTCATGACCTGCACAGAGGTGGTAGAGAATTGAATAACCAAATTGCCAATATTACACGTTTCAACATATGCATGCCAGAGCATTTTAATCTTTCACTTCAAAACTTATTTCCTTTCTACTCATTCATTTTCCTTGTATCTTATTCATTAATAACCACATTCCATAAGTTCTTAATCAACATAATTATAATACCGAACTTCCATTATTGATTTTTCATTCATATTTGTGTGTGGATTCAATGTCTATATAAAAATGCGATTGCACAATAGACAAAATTCACAACAGGAGACAAAGAGATCAAAATAAAAGGATACATTTAAAAAAAATTGTCCACGGGGTGTTCATAGAGGTAGTGACCCTAGTACTAATAAAATGGTTGATTGGTTGTGGGATGAATATGTGTGATTTCTCATCCTCCTCGTCCACCTATCATATGTGTTGTGTGGGTGTGTGTTAATAATAAATAATACTCATTTCCGAGTGTGGCTTACTTGGTTAGTGAATATAGGTAACCAATAAATCCCTCACTAGGGTTCAAATCCTGCCAATGACATAATAGTGCTTGTGTTCACACTTGAAAATACACACAAGTGCACTTAATAATGGTTGGGATCATGTGAAAGTCTTGGGTGACATTGGTGGAATAGATACCTCCACTAGTTGTTGCTTATATGAAGAGCGAGAAAATTGAATTGCACTACCAAATACCTCATAATGATAAATATGGGTGTGTTAGCCTCAATTGTGATAAGAGGAGGCTTATTCCAAAATAAATATCAAATTCTCTCAGGCCCCAGATAACTTCTCTCTCCTTTCCATACTTCCCCAATGCAACACTGAAATAACTTTTTAAAAAGACTCTAAAGTGATCAACACTTGTGTATAGAGTTCTAATCCTAATACACAACAACAATATGACTGTTACATTATTATCATTATCATTAGAAATTACAAAGTCTGAGCTACAATTCATTATCTGAACATTCCACCTGCCATTACTTTGTATAACCTCTTGAGAAAATTCAGTTCTCTTCTTGAAATACTGAAAGACAAATGTCTAGATGGATGCAATGCACTCCTTGGATATTACCATTCTCATTTTTCCCAAGATCCAAAAAGGTAAATGCACTTTGCATGTCCTAATATGAAAATTTGAAAAATATAGAATACCCATATACGTGATAGTGACAGATTTAGCTAACTAATGGTCTTTATTGTTCTCATAAAAAAATGAAAAAAACATCTCTACTCCAGAATGTACAAGAAATACAATCATTGAAGCTTGAAAAAAGCATGCCCAATAATATTTAGATGTCCTAGGCTTGGCTACAAGTAAATCAATGCCAGGAGAGTTGCAAAAAATATACTATTTTCCCAACATCTCTTGAAGGGCACAATGTACTAGTGTCTTGACCTTTGAGATGGAATATATAATATGGGGAAACAACAACAAAGGTATTGCAAACAAATATGTTGGTTCATATTGGTTACAAATTGGAATGCCGAAATCATTTTTTTACCCATTCCCCATGATGATACTCTATAAATTCCCTCTGTACATTAAGAAACCAATGATTATCAATATTTATATAGAACACTTATGCCTTCTTTCTATCATGCAACTTTAAACTGCTTACAAATTTCAACCAAGCCATAGAAATTTAATGTTGGAGGAATGTGCTATGGCACATGAATGGGAATATGGTTGATAGTGCCAACTTTTAAAGCTGTAATATTTTTTTCATGTCATACTTTGGTGTCCACGTGCATTTTTTTTAAAACTTTGTGAGTATGATCAGAAGTGGATGAAGTCCAAGGAGGCCCTAGCATTAAATAATGCATCATTGTACATATATCCTCCACCTATATTAAAAAAAGAATGCACTAATGTAGAATAACAAGTTGTACCAATGTGACTAAACCTTGTCCATAGTGTTAACCTACATTTTTAAAATTTGTCTTTAACTTGACTTGAACAAATTGCATTGAACTATCATATATAATATAAGTTCATCTCTGTTCTACACCTAAAATTACTCCTAAAAAATTAGCACCTACGATAGTGCCAGAATTTAGTGTATTTCAGTTCATGAATTGGACACCTTTTCAAGCGCAAAATAGGGTGCAAACAAGACTGTTTATAATTTCTCCAGATTTAGCCCTAGAATTAGCACTAGTTTTAGCGTCAGGAATAATGTCAGGAATGATTAGTGCCAGGTTTTGCTTCCAGTTTTTCTTATGATATGCCTTCCAATTTTGCTTCCAGTTTGGCTTCTAGTTTGGTTTCCAGTTTTACGTCCAGTTTTGCTTCTGATATGGCTTCCAATTTTTCTTCCAGTTTGGCTTCTGGTTTGGCTTCCAGTTTTACATCTAGTTTTGCTTCCCGTTTGGCTTCCAATTTTACGTCTAGTTTTGCTTCTTGTTTGGCTTATAATTTTGCTTCCCATTTTGCTTCTAGTGTGGCTTCCAATTTTGTTTTCAATTTGGCTTCCATTGTTGCTTCTGACATTCCTTCCAATTTTTCTTTTAGTTTGGCTTCTGGTTTGGCTTCTAGTTTTACGTCCAGTTTTGCTTCTAATATGGATTCCAATTTTTCTTCCAGTTTGGCTTCCATTGTTTCTTCCTTTTTTGCTTCCAAAAATGCTTCTTTTTTTGCTTACAATTATTAATTTAATATGTTTTATTTCAATTTAATTAGTTAAATATATCATGTCTCTTAAATAACTTATATGATTATACAATAAGTCATATAAATGCATTTTAAATATTTTATAGGATAACATTTATAAATAATATTTAGGGAAACAAACATCCATACAAATTAACAACACCATTATAATATTAAATCTCCATCAAAATAGAATCTACAACATCCGATATATATAAAATAACAAGATAATTATTATAACGTGATCATCATCTATAATTAAAACAAGTGAGTCAAATATCTATAACTTAAGTGAATTTGATAACATCCATCATGAGCAGTAAATCAAAACCATCATACATAATAAATATGCATCCAAAATCATCAACCACTTTCAATGTATAAAAATTGACGAGTCAATACTGATAAGATCATCATCATATATAACTAAAACAACTAAAAGTCACATATACTAGTAGATCAATAAAATGATACATGTCCAACAATTAAAAAGTCAAAATGATATAAATAAAAATGATAAATTATGTAAGACAAAATGATACAAGCCAATATGATACGTTATGTCCAAATGATATAAGTCAAAATGATACAACTCAATAATATGGTACTAAAGGCCGTGAAAATGATACATATGATAGCAACCATGAAAAGAGGCATTATAACAATATATAAAAATTGATCCATGATGCAGTCTATATGATCATGAATGTCACTGGCTACTACCAACAACTGCCTCATAATCATCATCACCATCATGATCATGATCATGATCATCGTCATCTACATCAACATCAACCTCACTGTCATCTGTATTTGTGTCATCATGAGCATCATCTGCCATCTCAGCATCAGAACCAACATGATATGGATCTATTTGATGAGGAACATATGGATCTTCTGGAAGATCCTTTTTCTACAAAAAAAAAAATTATAATGAAAAGTTATTATTTATTTCATGCAATAATTAATTTCTCTATTATATATCTAATATTACAACATATGAAATGAAACGATAATCACAAAATGAAAAGGATAGTGAAAGAGAAAACATACCATCTAGAAGGGAGATATAATCACAAACCATGAAGGTAAAAAATTGAATATTAGCATAGAGGACTGACCTAGGCTAGAGTCCATTGGGGACTACTGGAATGCTACAATAGTATCTAAGGTTGTGGCATTATTTAGAGAATATGATGATTTATTCCCACAAATATTTTATGAGATGAAGGGGATTAAATGGGAATTGAGAAAAATGAGGATAGTTATGAAATTAGATACCAATCCTATCAACAAGAGACCCTAAATATTTAATCCCCAGATCAAGGAGAAAGTGAAAGAGGAGATTGAAAAAATGCTCGCAACAATATTAATTTTCCTAGTAGAAGAATTAGAATATGGGTGGTATTAAAGTATGTTTCAAATTCAAAGGGTTGAATTATTATTGTGTTCAAGTTCTATTCCCTAACCCTTTAAATGATGAAGTGCCAGACTAGGTAGCATGGAAAGATGGAATGCTTTGGGAGGGATGGGTGAATGACACTTGCTTGAAACTATTTACTCCTCAATATTATTTTATGACTTCCATAGATAAGGGAATTGTACCATAGTGTCATTTTTTTCTTGGTCAATAAGGCTCAATCCTACAAATGAATGAGTAGTCTATGCCACACTAGTGAACTACACTTCCACTTGCAATTCAGCCATTTTGTTTAAAGTCCACAAGAGTCCATAAGTTTGGAAACATATAATATTTGGTCATGTCTATGCATTTCCTTGCACATTTTCAAACAAGAACCACCTTTGTGGTCGAGGAGATATTTGTTCGCTACATTTCAGATTGCATCCCACAATATTTTGAGTTGTGTCTAGACCCATAGGTTGTATTAGGATATAGAAATTTTAGTTGTATTGTCATGCAACAATTCCCACATTAAGTCAGACCATTTCATCAATTGTGGGTTCGCCAATCATAACCGCTATCATTCCATTTCTCTACCAAGTCATAATTGTTGATACAATGGCTCTAGGGGATAACGAGCTATGTTGTATAGGTAAAGTTGTTAGTTGGATGAGTTATGCCAAGCCATCATTCAAAAAGAATTTTGAAATATTTGGGGACACATTTTTTGACCTTTTTACATTAATGGTTGATCTTACCATGCTTTCAACTTGATGGCTAATCAATTTATGAGATTCACTGTCTACTCTATTTCAAGTGACATGATTAGATTACTAAGTCCTTATGCAGATTTATGAAACCAAACAAGATCCCAAACATTGATAAATGACTCACCAACTCACATTCAATGGAGAAGAGAACACATAATAACACTTTAGGACATCCTTGTTGACTTGCAACTAGATTATTGGAGGTGAGATCACAATGAAACATATATGGGTAAGACCAATGTGAAAGTGATTCCAATTTCCAAAGAGAAAGGAGGCCATCCTTAATGAGACAATATATCCCCATATTATTCAAAGAGGGAAATTCAATGGAAATACTGAATAGATGGTGATAATGGAGCATGATTTCAACGATGTAGGATAGTTCCTTGATTTGTAGCTTGCTTACTATATGCATGCAATTTAGATTACAAATGGAGACACTACTGAGGAAGTACTTATAGAGTTACAACCATTGTAGATGTTGTTGGTCCTAAACCTACTCAAGGTACTAACATTTGGTACCCCCCCATATATATATGCATCAAATTATTTCTCAACAAAATTCACCATAGGTAGTTATGGTTCGATGGACCTTACCCATTCATGCTAGAGATAGTTTGAGACTTGAATTCTTTGTCCATGGATGAATTAGAGGTCCCCACTGCATTTGAACAATATAAGTACAAATGGTCTGGACCCTATTGACAATACTAATAATAGTCATCAAACATGCCCTCTTATTGTTGCATACCAAGTTGCTTATTTTTGTGGATTTATTATGCTATAAGAGTCTTTCTTTTCAATGCACTCAACTTCTATTTTATTCTTAGCTACACAATTTCTTGTTGGTTGTATATTCATTAGATATATTTTGACGCAGACCCCTTCTGACCCTCGGGCCGAAGTCCGCTCACAGGATCGTTCAAAACCTTCCCCGAGCTGAAGTGGCTCTTTCGATTCCTCCTCTGGAATCTCATAATTTCGATCCACAGGTCCTTCTTCTACCCTCACAGTCTTCTGCATATGACCATGAATTTTGGGTTTCAAGACTCACAGAGTTCTGATGTCAAGAACCTCTATCTTCTCAAACTCCCGAACACCGAAATGCCGAAATGACGAAAAGGCTTCAATCAATGATTATCCCCTTGGGCTATGCTTTGGCCCATATGAACACTTCTCATAAGACTGTAGTCTTATTCCCTTCGGGACTTATCAATATGAGAGCCCGACCTCCTGTCCTCTGGACTCCTGAAATGATGACTCCCGAAAAGCCGATACCCGGAATGTCGAAATACTTTTCTTCCCGGGTCTTCTCCTTTCGCGATTTTAGATTTCCAAACACCGAAATGTGTGGACACCTTGCCCTTGGAACTCCCGAAGTTCCAATGGCTGAAATGTTGAAACCCCTCCGATCTCTTCCACGTGTCCTACTCAATCAGATGATCATGATCCTTTTGGGGTTTATCAATGCGAGAGCCTGACCTCCTGTCAATGGGACTCCTGAATTCCCGATTTCTGAAATCTCGATGGACTCTTCCTCCCGGATGGACAACTCAGATCTATTTTGGGACTTTCGCTGTGGAGTGTCTTGACCTCTTGTCCTCGAGACTTCCAAAATCCCGATAATTCTGCACTCTTTGAGACTTTTCGGATTTCTCCGCCCTGTGCTTGAGGTTTAAACCTTGTGCAGTTTCCTGTCGATCCAACGACTGTCGAGTTTTCTGACTAAGTTCTGATGGTTCAGATCTATCCCGCGCTGTGCACTCTCCTGCTGCTCCCTGGATGTGGAAAACCAACGGTCCAGATCTCTTTCTTAGCCTAATTCGACGGCAGCTGTGCCTCCTTTTGAACAGGCACATTCTTCCTGCACTTGGAAGAATTTCCAAAAGCCAAAGGCCTCAACCTTTGCTCTTTCCTACGAGCTCCACAACATTGAGTTCTCACCTGTGCACATAGAAACACTACTCCTCCTGAGCTTCTCTACTCAAATCCTCAAAGGACTCTTCGACTCCTGTGCTTCTCTGCAGAGTCTCTACATGCACAAAGGTGCTATCTCTTCTCAGCTTTTCCTATAGCTTTGAACTCTAAGGAACTCAGTCTTTTTTTCTTCTCCTTCAGATGGAGAATTTCTGATGCCCTCCTGGCAATCCTTCGCTCAAGCAACCTATTGCTAAGTCTTTCAGGGTGTTCAACAACCCTGTGAAGATCCTTCTCCTTGGACTCTTCTTCAAATCCCGAACTCAAAGATTTCTCTCTGTGCACTCTGACACTTAATCAATGCCCTCTTGGCAGAGTGTCTAGAATCCTCAGTGATTCTGACTTCTATTGAACTCACAACAGAGTTCTTCTTCAATGCAACCTATGCATATGCTCAATGCCCACTTGGAAAAGCTCTACAGAACCCACAACAGAGTTCCTGTCTGCAACTGTGTCTCTCATACACAGCCTTACCTCCAAGGTATTCAACAACCTTGAGGTCTTCCTCTGAGCCAATGATTTCAGCTACTGTGCCCTCCTACCACGCCTTTGTATGAATCCATAGAATTTAGAAATGCACCCTCTGTGCATGGCTATCAGAACCCGCAACATTCTGTCACACCCTCCTGGTGTGAAGCCTCAAAGACCTCTAACCCTGAAATCAAACAACCCCTGCAAATGCATACCTAACATACATCTACAACATATAAAGAACACTCATAGAAATTCATTCAACACAGAAATACTTGCAGGAAAAACTGATTCCGTTTGTATTAACAAAATGCCTCTTTACAAAGGTGTTTTGAGCGTAGACTGTAACAAAGTCTCAGCTCCTCCTCTACTCTCTCTACTTCTCTACCTCAACGCAGACTTCCCTGCTGCTGTTGCTTCTGCTACTGCTTCTCTACCCAACTTCTCCTTGCTGGTAGTCTCTGCTGACTCTATCATCAGCCTTTTGATCTTCTCGATCACTTTGTCCAGCTGCTCCAGTGGCTGGCTCTATTCATGCAGTCTCCTCAGTTGCATTTTCTTTCTGCAGATGGGCAGATCATCATGATCTCCCATGTCATCTTCTTCATCTGCTTCCAACCTCACCCGTTGGATGTGCATGCCCTGCACTATCACCCTTCTCTCTAGGGCTTCAATCTGTTCATACAGATCATCAAAGCTCATGCTATTTGCCTCTTCTTCTTAAGCTTCTGCAAGCTCCAATGCTGTAGTATTTTTAGCTTCCTGGCTGAAAATATTGAGCCACTCCTCAGAATGCTCATCTTCTTCCCCTGCTTGGGTAGTTTCTAATGTCTTCTCTAATTCTTCTTCCTTGACAGTCACAACTGGATGTCTTTCTCCTATTATTGCTGCTTCATTTGCAACACAGAATTTGGCCTCCTCTGGGCTAAGTGGTAGGAATATCTCAATTCCCCCAATCATTAGAATATTTCTCAGATCTTCCTTCTCTGTCAGCTGCCCATGATGATTCAAATCCATCTCTGAGCTCACCTTCTCTGTCATCTCCTCAGGCTGATTCAAACTCACCTCTGAGTTCATGAGACTCTTAAATAGTCCCATTTTCGTTCCCATGCCCACTTGGCAATTTGGAAACTTTCTGCTACCCTCCTGGCAGTCCATGAGATCCCACAGTGACCTCATCTCATTGCCCTCCTGGCAATGTGAAATTCCCTGGCTGTCCTCATGACAGTCTGTGAGATCCCGCAGTGACCTCAACTCCTTGCCCTCTTGGCAATTGGGAATTTCTGGGCTGCCCTCTTGGCAGTCCTTGAGATCTTCAAATGATCCCAATTCATCTCCAGTACCACTGAGATTTCTCCCAGTCTCTGGTTCACATACCTGAACCACTTCCTTAGGTATGTCGAGGTTTTTATCATGCCTCAACCACCCTCTTAACAACCTATGCTATCTTCTAACCATCATCTCCTTGACTGACCATTTTACATTCGCCTTCCTCATGGGCCATTCGTATACCCATTGCGACTTGGCGTTCTACTGCATCCGCAATGCAAGCTTTTCTATCTCCGCCCTTATATAAGAAAGATCTTCATGTATTTCTTCTTTGCTCATCATTTCTGGGTGTTTCCTTCCGGCATATCTACGACCTTCAATAGCCATCTTGCTGTATCTATCTGCCCTCCTGGCAAAACCTGCTGCTGTCACTCTGCACCCTTAAGTGTCTCCAGCCTCTCCTACAGTCCTCTTGACCATCTCCTTGAATGTTTCCTACCTGCAAACAATCATCACAGAGTCTCCAACGCTCTGTCTTCCTTTTCCTGAAATCTACAGACAAGATTCAAGATCTGACACCACACTTGACGCAGACCCCTTCTAATCCTCGGGCTGAAGTCCGCTCACAGGATTGTTCAAAACCTTCCCCGAGCCGAAGTGGATCTTTCGATTCCTCCTCTGGAATCTCAGAATTTCAATCCACAGGTCCTTCTTCTACCCTCACGGTCTTCTGCATATGACCATGAATTTTGGGTTTTGGGACTCACATAGTTATGATGTCGAGAACCTCTATCTTCTCGAACTCCCGAACACCAAAATGTCGAAAAGGATTCAATCAATGATTAGCCCCTGGGCTATGCTTTGGACCATATGACCACTTCTCATAAGACCGTAGTCTTATTCCCTTCGAGACTTATCAATATGAGAGCTCGACCTCCTATCCTCTGGACTCCTGAAATGCCAACTCCTGAAAAGCTGATACCCAGAATGCCGAAATGATATTCTTCCCGGGTCTTCTCCTTTCACGATATTAGATTTCCAAACACCAAAATGCATGGATGCCTTGCCCTTGGAACTCCTGAAGTTCCAATGGCCAAAATGCTGAAACCCCTCCGATCTCTTCCACGTGTCCTACTCAATCGAACGATCGTGATCCTTTCGGGGTTTATCAATGCAAGAGCCTGACCTCCTGTCAATGGGACTCCCGAATTCCTGATTTCTGAAATCTCGATGGACTCTTCCTCCCGGATGGACGGCTTAGATCTATTTCAGGACTTTCTCCATGGAGTGTCCTGACCTCTTATCCTCGAGACTTCCGAAATCCCGATAACTCTGCACTCTTCGAGACTTTTTGGATTTCTCCACCCTGTGCTTAAGGTTTAAACCTTGTGCAGCTTCTTGCCGATCCAACGGCTGTCGGGTTTTTTGACTAAGATCTGACGGTTCAGATCTGTCTCACACTGTGCACTCTCCTGCTACTCCCTGGACATGGAAAACCAACTGTCCAGATCTCTTCCTCAACCTGATCTGACGACAACGGTGCCTCCTTTTGAACAAGTGCATTCTTCCTACACTTGGAAGAATTTCCAAAAGCCAAAGGCCTCAGCCTTTGCTCTTTCCTGCGAGCTCCACAACTTTGAGTTCTCGCCTTCATGCATAAAAATGCTACTCCTCCTGAGCTTCTCTGCTCGAATCCTCAAAGGACTCTTTGAATCCTATGCTTCTCTACAGAGTCTCTGCATGCACAAAGGTGCTATCTCTTCTGAGATTTTCCTATAGCTTTGACCTCTAAGGAACTCAGTCTTTTTGTCTTCTCCTTCAGATGGAGAATTTATGATGCCCTCCTGGCAATCCTTCACTCAAGCAACCTATTGCTGAGTCTTTCAGGGTGTTCAACAACCCTGTGAAGATCCTTCTCCTTGGAATCTTCTTCAAATCCAAAACTCAAAGAGTTCTCTCTGTGCACTCTAGCACTTACTCAATGCTCTCCTGGAAAAGTGTCTAGAATCCTCAGTGATTCTGACTTATGTTGAACTCACAGCAGAGTTCTTCTTCAATGCAACCTGTGCATATGCTCAATGCCCACTTGGTAGAGCTCTATAGAACTCACAACAGAGTTCCTGTTTGCAACTATGTCTCTTATACATAGCCTTACCTCTAAGGCATTCAACAACCTTGAGGTCTTCCTCTGAGCCAATGATTTTAGCTACTGTGCCCTCCTGGCACGCCTTGTCTGAATCCGCAGAATTCAGAAATGCACCCTTTGTGCATGGCTATCAGAACCCACAAAATTCTATCATGCCCTCCTGGTGTGAAGCCTCAAAGACCTCTAACCCTGAAATCAAACAACCCCTACAAATGCATACCTAACATACATCTATAGCATATAAAGAACACACATAGACATTCATTCAACACAGAAATACTTGCAGGAAAAACTGATTATGTTTGTGTTAACAAAATGCCTCCTTACAAAGGTTTTCTAAGCACAGACTGTAACAAAGTCTCATCTCCTTCTCTACTCTCTCTGCTTCTCTACCTCTATCATAATACAAAGAAGATCTCTTGATCTTTTACATGAGGGGGCTCTTTGAGCTCTTCACTCCAATCTCACCTACCCTATTCAATTACATTGAATGGGCTGTCTAGTCCAGAATCGGATCTAGATCTCAACCTTACAAACATTCAAGGCTATCTACTCTAATGCCTGCGCAAAGGCACGGCTCCATGGCTCAACAGTCTACAACATTAATTACATTCAAATTTCAAATTTTGAAATGAGGGCTGCACCTCTTTTCATTGAATGCATGCGCTGATGTGGGCTGGCTGATTGGCTGATTGACATGGAGAGATGCTCCTGCATCATATTTCCAAGTGAAGGTAAAGGAAACACCCTCATTGCTTCCATCAATAACACTCAAAGCAAAGAAAACAAAATCTAAATATGGCACTTGCGGCAGGATTAGAATAACATATGAAAAAGTAGAGAAAGTCTCCTCTCCCTTAGGCACTTAATTTAACTAATAACAGTAACATAGATGCATGATGAATAAATCTCAATAAGGCTCTTAGTATCTCCTGTTGGAAATAATAATATAAGGAACTTACACTCTCAAAACTAGGTCTACTATGTACATATAAACAACCTCTTCACTGTTGCTTATGGTGGGTCAAACCTATCTTTAGTTTACCTATCATGTGTGATGGTAAAGTGCATGATTATGTGTCGATTCATGGTCCATGATATGTTTATCTCAATGTAAAATCCTTACTAAATTGTTCATAAATTATGAGTCTATTGTTAATGATGTTGTCAACTATCTGCCATGGTCAATGTTGAAAACATGGCCATTAATAGTGCTTGAAATAGGCAATGTAACCCCCTATGGATGGAACCCTATTTTATTGTTAATAGAAAATGTAATCACCCTTAAGTGCACCCTCCAAGATGACATTAATGAAATCTATCAGACCTGCAAACAATAGATGGAATATGCCTCTGCTAGGTGACTAAAATAGATTTGTAACCCCAAATCCATGCACCCTCATAATGTCCTTCCTTAATTTCTTGAACAAAATGTCGAGGGAAACCCTATTTCCTGGTGTAAAAGGTGATTTGGACAACACTCCAGTTCTAAATATTTCATTATTTTACTATCCACAAATAAGTACTAGACAACAACAACTCCTTGGTATAGTTTATAGCAGCAAGAAATTCTATGAATGTACTTCCTAAACTTCATAGAGAAAGAGGAATCTATATTGTAGATCATGAAGGAACACTATGATGGCAACAAATTGATTCATATCAGAAAAATAAAGGTGAATACACAGAACAACCTACTATCAAAATTCCTACATCAAGTATAAGTTAGAAGGTTAAATAAAAAGCCAACATCTTAGCATTGCTTTTTCAACTGGACAAAATGGTACTTGAGGCCCTACTATAGGTCTCCCTAGAAATTGTGTTGAAGAAATTGCATCAAATTAAACATTAGTTTCTAATTTATAAATGAAATCATATTGAATGAGAATACCAAGGATGTCAATATTCAAACTATCAAAAATAACATTCATTCATTGTAGAGATTTTATACAATATCTAGAGAGCTTCAAACATGAATTAAAGGTTCAATAAAATACCAACATCCTGGAATTTCTTTTTTCAGTTGGACAAAATGGTACTTGAGACCCTACTATAGGTCTCTCTAGAAATTGTGTTGAAGAAACTACATCAAATTGAACAATAGTTTCCATTTTAGGAATGCAATGATCTTGAATGAGAATGCCAAATATGTCAATATTCAAACAATAAAAAATAGCATTCATTCATTGTAGATATTTTATACTCAACAAAATCTATGTACATAACCTAAAACTAAAGGAATTAATCAGTGATATTTAGGTGATATTTGATTGGATCTATGTAGAAAAGGATTTGGTTACAAAATAATTTTATAAAGTTATGAATTGATGCTCATTGTGAAGAACCCCATATGTTACTATCACTTCAACATTTGTTATGTTGAATTTTTCACTTCCCCCGGGGAAGAAATAAATCCCAGGATTTAGGGGTTTCTTGATTTCCAACTTGAAGGAATCAAAAGAAAGAAGGTAAGACCTCCAGCTATTGGAAGGTAAGAAAATACCTCATAAGACAAAGGTAGGAGAAGGTAATACCTCTCTATAGAAAGGAAGGTAAGAGGAGGTAAGACTCAGCCGATGTTAAGTGATGGAAAATCCTTTGGCCAAAGGAAGACAAGACTAAGTAAAAATTCTCCAGAGATAAGATGAGGTAAGACCTAGAGTAAAACCCTCCATATTATTCATCTTACTCTTGTTCTAATTTTGAAAGTTGTTAAGCTAACTTTGCACATAAGCTGATTTTTAATCTAGGGTGTTTGTTTAGTGAAGTCAAAAAATAGATTGATCCTTAATTATATAAGGAGGTATAAGTCTAAGAAGTCAACCACTGATTCCTTAAATTACCTCTTTGCTTGTTTTCTTCTATCTTTCTTATGAACTTTAGTCTTCTAGCTATCATTAGGCTCTTGAAATGTTTTAACTTTGAAGTCTCATGTTTCTTTCATAGAATTTTTCTTCAAGTAGTTAGAGTGGACAAGTTTCCATAGGATTGATATTTGGAACCCATTAATATTTTTAGGGATTGTGAAGTCAATATGATATTTCTTGGATCAAATGTACTTGTTTCTAATCTTCAGACCAAATTGGAAACATGTCCTTGAATGACTTGAAGAGGTGAGTTGCAACTCATGACAAAAATCAAACTAGGAATTAGATGCATTAACCGTCGGTTGCATTGGATCATAAGCATCGAGTTTCATCTAGTGGTGCCCCTACGCTATCATCCCATCAATTGAAAAACCATTTGTTGGCATATCTACGACACTAGGGTTTTGGTCAATGAGGCATAGTGCAATTTATGAATAGGAGTTTGATTTTCAATAACACTATGTTAGGTATTTTTGGCTAGTGTATTCACGTGGGCCTTGGCCAACTAGACTTGCAGGAGTTGACAAAACTTCGTTATTATGCTTAGTTTGGATTTTATTCTCTCAGACCAAATTGGCCACATGTCCCTGAATGGCTTGAGGAGATGAGTTGCAACTCATGATAAAAATCAAACCGAGACTCAGATGCATGAACCGTCAGTTGTATTGGATTTGTAGTACTGGGTTTAAGCTAGTGGGGTCCCTCCAATATCATTTCATCGACTGAAAAAATGTTTTTTGGAGTATATACGACACTATGGTTTTGGCCAATGAGGCATAGTGTAGTTTCTGAAGAGGAGGTTTGATTTAAATAACAATGTGTCAGGAATTTTTGGCTAGTGTAGTCACGTGGGCCTTGGACACACATACTTGTGGGAGCTTACGAAACTACATTATGCTACTCGGTTTGGATTTTATGCCCCTGAACCAAATTGGCCACATGTCCTTGAATGTCTTGAGGAGGCGAGTTGTAACTCGCGATAAAGCTAAAAACAACACTTGGATGCATGAAACATAATTTTCAATGGATTCAGAGAACCGAGTTTTAGCTAGTGGAGCCCCTATGCTATCATTCCATCGATTGAAAAACTATTTGTTGGAGTATCTCCAACACTGGAGTTTTGGTCAATGAGGCATAATGCAATTTCTGAAGAGGAGGTCGATTTTCAAGAACATTGTGTCGGGTATTTTTGGCTAGTGTAGTTGCATGGGCCTTGGCCAAACATACTTTTGGGATCTGATGAAACTCCATTATGCTTCTCAATTTGGATTTTATGCCCCTAGACCAAACTGACCACATGTCTCTGAATGGATTAAGGAGGCGAGTTTCAACTCACAATAAAAATCAAACCGAGTCTTGGATGCATGAATCGTCAATTGCATTGGATCTAAAGCACTGGGTTTCAACTAGTGGGGCCCCTCTGAAATCATTTCGTTGATAAAAAAAAATTTGTTGGAGTATCTACGACACTATGGTTTTGGTCAATGAGGCATAATGCAATTTCTAAAGAGGAGGTTGATTTTCAAGAACACCGTGTCAGATGTTTTTAGAGAGTGTATTTGTGTGGGACTTGGACAAACAAACTTGTGGGAGCTTACAAAACTCCATTATGCTGCTCACTTTGGATTTTATGCTCCAGAACAAATCGACCACATGTCCTTGAATGGATTGAGGAGGTGAGTTTCACCTCGCGATAAAACTCAAAACAGGACTCCGATGCATGAATCGTTAGTTTCATTGCATCCAGAGCACCAATTTTTAGCTAGTGGGGCCCCTATTCTATCATTCCATCTACCGAAAAACCGTTTGTTGGAGCATCTCTGGCACTAGGGTTTTGGTCAATGAGGCATAGTGCAATTTTTAAAGAGGAGGTCAATTTTCAAGAACACTGTGTCGGGTAGTTTTGGATAATGTAGTCACGTGGGCCTTGGCCAGATAGACTTGCAGGAGATAATGAAACTCCGTTATGTTTCTCATTTTGGATTTTATGCCCCCGGATCAAATTGGCCACATGTCCTTGAATGGCTTGAGGAGGTGAGTTGCAACTCGTGATAAAACTCAAAATGGGACTTAGATGCATGAACTGTTAATTGCATTGGATCTAAATCATTGGGTTTTATCTAGTGGGGCACCTCCGCTATCATTTCGTCAACCAAAAAATAATTTTTTGGAGTATACAAGGCACTAGGGTCTTGGTCAATGAAGCATAATGCAATTTCTGAAGAGGAGGTTGATTTTCAAGAAAATTGTGTTGGGCATTTTTTTCTAGTGTAGTCATGTGGTCCTTGGACAAAAAAACTTATTGGATCTTACAAAACTTCATTATGTTGCTTGGTTTGGATTTTATGCCCCCAGACCAAATTGACCACATGTCCTTGAATGGATCAAGGATGTGAGTTGCAAATCATGATAAAAATCAAAACAAGACTTGTATGCACGAACCGTTAGTTGCATTGGATCTAGAGCACCGGGTTTCAGCTAGTGGGGCCCCTATGCGACCATTCGGTTGACCGAAAAACCATTTTTTGGAGTATCTCTAGCACTAGGGTTTTGGTCAATGAGGCATAGTGCAATTTTTGAAGAGGAGGTCAATTTTCAAGAACACTATGTCAGGTATTTTTGGATAGTGCAGTCACATGGGCCTTGAATAAAAAAACTTGTGGGAGCTGAAAAAACTCCGTTATGCTTCTCAGTTTGGGTTTTATGCCCCCAAACCAATTTATCCACATGTCGATGAATGACTTGAGGAGGCGAGTTGAAACTCGGGATAAAACTCAAACCGAGACTCGGATGTAGGAACTGTTAGTTACATTAGATCCAGGGCATTGATTTTCAGCTAGTGGGCCCCTTATGTTATCATTTCATTTACTGAAAAATCATTTGTTGGAGTATATACAACACTAGGGTTTTGGTCAATGAGGCATAGTGCAATTTTTGAAGAGGAGGTTGATTTTCAAGAACACTGTCTCAGGCGTTTTTGGCTAGTGTAGTTACCTGGGCCTTGGCTAAACAAACTTTTGGGAGCTTACAAAACTCCTTGATACTGCTCGGGTTGGATTTTATGCCCCTAGACCAAATTGGTCACATGTCCCCAAATGACTTGAGGAGGCGAGTTGCGACTCAAAATAAAACTCAAACCGTGACTCAAATGCATGAACTGTCAGTTTAATTGGATCCATAACATCGTGTTTCAACTAGTGGGCCCTCTATTCTATCATTCCTTCGACCAAAAAACCATTTGTTGGAGTATCTCTGGTACTAGTGTTTTGGTCAATGAGGCATACTGCAATTTTTGAAGAGGAGGTCGATTTTCAAGAACACTATGTCAGGTCTTTTTGGATAGTGTAGTCATGTGCGACTTGGCCAAATAGACTTGCAGGAGCTGACAAAACTTCGTTACGTTGCTCGGTTTGGATTTTATGACCTCGAATCAAATTGGCCACATGTCCTTGAATGAATTGAGGATGTGAGTTACAACTCTCGATAAAACTCTAACCGAGACTTGCATGCATGAATCGTCAGTTGCATTCGATCTACATCACTGGGTTTCATATAGTGGGCCCCCTCCGCTATCATTTCATCAATCGAAAAACCGTTTGTTGGAGTATCTTTGACACTAAGGTTTTGGTCAATGAGTCATAGTGCAACTTTTGAAGAGGAGGTTGATTTTCAAGAACATTGCGTCGAGAATTTTTGGTTATTTTAGTCGTATGGGCCTTGGACAAACAAACTTGTGGGAGCTTATGAAATTCTTTTATGCTACTCGATTTTGATTTTATGCCCCCAAACCAAATTGGCCACATGCCCTTGAATGTCTTGAGGAGCTGTTGACACTTGAATCCATCAGGACCAAAACGACAACCTCATGAGGATGTACATACTCCTGTGTTTTTATAGAGGTGGTACTCTTATTTAATTTAAGATTTTCTTAGGATTCTAAATATTCGGAATATGGGACTTTGCATATGTCCTTCGTGGTAATAAAAGAAATAAAACATGCAAGAAAGATAAAAGGAAAATGTTTTGTTTTTTTTTTAAAGAAATTTCCTGAGAAAGGATCAGGAATCACACACTTCACACATTTAAAGAAAACAAGAAAAATTTTCTCATATCCATCATAGTTTAAAATAAAGATTTCTAATCACATAAAAATAAAAAGAAGATGATCCACATACATAAGAGAATTTTAACAGAGTGGACACATGGGAAGCTCAAATAAATATAATGATAGATCAACCTCAAATATTGTATATTCTGAAGACAAGGTTACAAAGTACAATTGATATTGTTCCCAAAGTAGCTCTCTTGAAATTTCCAAAAAATATATAGTCTGTTACATATTCTTTGAAATTTAAAATGTGCTCATCTTAAATACTGAGATTGGGGCTCCCATGGACCATCAATAAAATAAATACAAGAAATAAGCTCTTAGAAGGAAGACGATGGGCGGTAGAATAACAATAAGACCTGGTAAGAAGAAAAGAGGAGTTATCAGTATTCAATTAACCCTTTCTAGTGAAAGAGGTGTAATAACTGGATGAAGGACTTGATAAATAAAATAAGGATGTGATCATCATAAACTTACTATGATGGTCTCTCGTTGTTTTCACTTGCTTGTTGATGTTCTTTTATCATTTTCATCAATGGTTACAGGAACCGTATCAACTATTTCTTTCCCCTCATTGGTCAATTTATTGATAGCTTTCTTGAACCATTCTTCGATATAAATTTTCATTGGTGCCACATTGATTTCATACCAGATTTTGATGTTGAAAAACTCGCCCTCCAAGTCCCTCAGATCAATGGAAATGCCATGTAATGCTTCTTCAATGTCCTGATTTTCATGGAGTATTCCACTAGACAATTGTCTATGCCGTCCTCATCATATTCAAGAATACCATGGAAATTTTCAAACGACAACCCCTTAAAAATATCAACTTGTTGGTCCAACTATTGTTTTGTTAAGAACAACAAGTTGAGGATTAATTTGGGGTCTTGGACTTCATTAGTGCTTATGGCTAGGTCTGCCTCCATGATCCTTTTTAATAGTTATTCCCTCCTTGATATGGCTTGGTTTCATGCTTGAAAAATGTTATTCAAGTTTTTAATATTTTCTTTCCATCACACGTTCAAATGTTTTATTGGACTTCGAGAGGGAATTTCCTCCTTTCTTCTCCTTAGTTCTATCATATTGTAAACTTTAATACCAAAGGGTACCACAACATTAAGGTAAAAACCTTATTCATTCTTTAGGTCAGCTTGTAAAAACTCATGGAAGGCATGCACCCTCAAGCCAAAAGAAACCATGCTTTTCGAAATTTCCCAAGCTTATGTGATCAATGCCATTATTTTCTTGATATTTCTCTCCACATAGCCCCTATATGATGTAAGTAAGCTTGAGGATTCTTTTAATTTAGTAGCAGGCGTGGTGGGTCCAATGATTTCCAAAGGAATGACAAGAAGTGGAAGAGGCATTAAGGTCTCTTCTAGTTCCTTGATCCTTTCTTTTAACCTAGTGTTTTCCTTTTCAAGACCACCAATGGAGTCATCCAGTGCATCATCAGTTGCTCTATGAATTCTAGAAATCTGGGAAGGCCACATATCTCTTAGGTCAACCTCTTAATGATATTTTCCCTTCTTATTATTCAAATCACTTTTTTCAATAATTAATTTCTTGGATTCCCTGTCAAAGACAACACTCTAAAGAACAAATGACTCTTCTTCGTTGAAGGTCTCATTCTCAATGATTTCTAAAGACAGATTCTGGTCACCCGTGTTCCCTAACTGATCTAGTGGGGGAATTTTTTTTATCGATGTCCACCTCGAGCTCCATATATTCAAGGGAGAAGGTATTGATGTCAGTCTCTATGAATTTTTCTTCTTCCTCTTGCATGATGTTTTTCCTCTTTTTTCTTAGAGGAAGCTTATGCGAGCTTCCAATTTTTCCTTGCGGGGATTCTTGTCTCCTCTACTACCTGAACTATTGTTGGTTACTTTTCCATATGGGTGGGCCGTTGGAGCATTGCACCGAGATGTTGTAGTCGTAGGAGTAACAGTTGGGGACTGGGTGCTCTTCTCGCTAGGACCCTTATCTTTTTTCTTGTAAAATTCATTGGTACTAAGTACCATTTCCAAGTCACCAACATTGTGAGTAGGAGCGCCTAATTTATTATCTTCTTCTTCACTTAGAACAATATGGATAAATGAATTGTTGAACCCTACTGCTAGCATATGTTCCACAAAAGTTTTGTTAGGGTCAAACCCTTTTATCTTTTCAACATAATTGAGATTTAGATTGTGGAAGTGGTTTGCAAATTCATTGATTTTATTTATATTTATGAATATAAAGTTTCCAATTTTCCAAGGCAAGGGTATGAATTGATTTTTTTGTTTCTCATGAAAAAAGTGCAGCCAAAAATTATATTTCCTTGCGAATTCTATAATAAACATTGTATTAGATATGTGGCATGGAAGAAAAGAGGGATTTTCCTTAGAACCGAAAATCCTGATAACATTGTAATTTTCCATTTTCTCCAACGTCCCCTTTTTATCCAGGAATTTACTTGCTTGGGAGGATATTCTGGGGGTATCTTTTCCAAAAAACAATCCTTTTAAAACCGAGACAAAATAATTGAAAACTTCATAAAAATGCAAATATGCTTTGTGTCTCCGCAACGCTTGGTACCAAAAGGTAATTGGGTCAAATTCACAATTCACCTTTGTTGACGCCCAAAAGCACAACTTCAAACCCCTGCATGCAAATGAGTT
>JASDQU010100744.1:248001-258971 GCA_032191745.1 Picea mariana | reverse complement strand
TAGGTGGGACCTCGTCATGTGAATTATGATGAAGAATGGCCCTCCTCATTACTATTGTTGTACTTGTGTTTGGCCTTTTATCATGACTCTGGGCATCACTATATTACAATTGGTTTGCATATGGTAAAGGTTCAAGATTCAACTCACACACACATTGTTCATGGTTATGATGGTGGACAATAGTTATGTTATTATTTTGAGGGAAATTCAATCCTTGCAATTGGGATTTGTTAGACATATGGTATTATGATCGTATTATATGTTACTTATGATACGATTTAATGTGGGTGATGTGGTGATCCCCTTGTTCTAGCAACATATATGAAGTATGGTGTTATGGTTGCATACAACAAGGTGGTAAATCGTTGTTTAATTTGGCAAATTGTGGCCTATTATATGGTTTTTTATGCTAATGTTTTGGGGCTAGTGTATGGCGCCCTCGTACTTGGGTTGGTGGTCATTTATGTTGGAAATGACATGAAATTACTACACATCTCTCCAACTATACACCTGAGGCTGCCACCATCCTTGGTTCACATTATGTTTGTCTTGGGCTATGGTTACTCTGTGTTGCTCGCCTTTTGGAGAAAATAACAGAGTTGTTGGTTTTTCCTTTGCATTTTCCACAACATGCATGCATTTCTTGTCTTCCATTCATTATGCACTCTACTCCAAGGTAGAATAGATAGTTGGCTCTTAGATTTTTCTTGTTGGATTCTTTATTTCTAAAGTTACAGTGGAGAATATGTATGCTTTGTCTGTGCGAGTTGGTTGGCATTTTGTAAATGGTTTATGGTTCCTTTCCTGTTGAATTTCTAGGTTATGGTTGCACACATGATATTTTTGTTCCCTGTCATAGTTGAGCACTTTGGTTTCGGGGTTGTTGATAATAGATTGGTTATGATACTCCATTTTTGGGACTGGTTATGGTAACTATGGTATGCTATGACTCTTTTTTTCGCTCCTTCTATAATTTTGAAATGGGTTTACCTCCATTAATATCAATAGTGTTTTCATTGTGATGGGTTCTGTTTCTTGATGTTCCACACAGTCATAGGTGAATTTTCATACTTTGTTATATCTTTCCCCATCTAAATTGTTATGTTTGGCATGTGGGTGTTGTTTGTGACCTTGTGTGGTCTGAGGGAACCACTGTTATGAATGAGATGGAGAAACAAGGTTTTGGTTTCCCCCCAGGTGCCAACCATGACCTAGTTTGAAGTTATGTGACAACTGGTTGGGTGAATGTGAAGCTTGGTTCTTGTTCTATGATTGGTTTTTAGATGGTGGAACTGTCAAAATTCCTCCCACAATATTAAATGTATATGAGGGAAATTATTTGGTGGCACTTTGGATTCGACCGTGTCATAGTTTGTAATGATGGTGTTAGAATTTTGGTTGTATAAAATCCATTCACTAATACTCTCTCCCTCCGGTCGGACCTGAACCTCTGTGTCTCGGTGGTTGTAAACACATGATGGGGATTTAATTTGAGTTTGGTTCTAATTGAACACTTATTAAACTTGTTACTTGCATCGTTGGTTTTGTGTTACCTATGAGTGTTTTTGGTCAATTTTTATTGGTGGATCACTGGTGAATAAAGCCACTAGACCTTCGAACCCAGTCTGTCACATGATAAGCATTATAGGGTTTACAATAACCTTATGTAAAATTATGGTTGGCATATATTGCACTCCATCATTCCCTTGGTATGAGTTTTTTTATTGGGATCATTATGTTCTTAAGTAACATATGAAATTAAAAGCCTGCAATTAAAAGGAAACATATTTTGCAGGGAATGAAGATGGTTGTAGTGGTTTTATTTCAATACTATGAAGTTAAAGTGCACAGTTGAATATGACCTGTATGGTTGTATAATTCCTACAGAAATTGGTTTATGTTAAAATTTTTATAATGTTTAATTAAATTAAACATAAGAGGCATTTGAAGATTTTCAAGCTCTCCTTGTTATATAACTTTTGGATTATGTTATTTTATGTGGAAGTTAAAGGGTTTGTATTGGTTCTTCTCGGCTCTACCTGTTGGTTGGAGTTATTTTTCTTTGGATGTTAGACACTTCCTTGCAGCTTCACTCAAGTAATAGATATTTGTGTAAAAGAAAAGAAAATCTGGAAATTGTGGGGTGATAGTTCTAAGGATTTTTATATTTTTGTTTTTTGGGACAACTAGGTCTTGAGTTTGAATGTTGAACATATATTTTTTTATGGAATAATGGCAGTGATGATTTGAATATAATAAATTTTAATTCATCAACATAGCAATAAACATCTCATTCCCAACCATTATATCACTTTTCACGTATTACAAACCCCTCACTTTCCTAGATACATTTAAAGTTTCCTTGTTCTATTGTTGTGAATTTCATTAGAATGAAAGGGGTTTTAAAAGGAAGAAGTTGGGCATTGATTGGTGTTTGGATGTTAGTGTGCTTGTTTTCTGAATTTGCTTGAATAGTACTCGTGGTGTTTCTCGACCATTATACCACTTTATGCTCATTATAATCCCCTCATCTTCCTAATAGCCCTGTTCACTCCCTGTTCAGACATAAATTGATTGGTGATTTTATGGATGGATTACATGTGCTTCTGTGGTAAACGATAAGAGCCAACTTTTAATTCTATTTAGGTAGAGTTAATGCATGGATTATTAATAAATTTTCATGACATGTTTTGGATTATTTCTTCAGGATGAGTTTCTTTAGTAGAGGAAGTAACATGGGAAGAAATGCTAATAATAAAGGAAAATGGAAAAGAGGCCATAGAAGGCCATGAGTCTCTATACACTTTGATGTTGATCCTCAAGAGATAAATCAAATTTTCCAAGATGGTTTCTTCAACCTAGTTGGCCAAGGAATTTTGTAGGCTCAACCTGACAAACCTCCTCTTCATCACAGCCACAATTTTTCCAACATTCCAGTCCCTCCTCATGTATCAATGCGGCCATAATCATCTGCCAACGATGGCTGGCAAGAGATTGTCCACCAACCTGCTATTCACCACCATGGTTGGGTTACTGCATCATTACCATTACCCCCTCCACCACCAAAAAGTCAAGTTTCCCAAGTTGTTCCTGTTGTCTCACACATGCAGTCATCACATGTTAGTAAAAGATTAAAAATAGATGTACCCGAGCTTGTGCAGTACAACGGAAGAAGAATAACTACCCCCTTCGAATCATCCAAGGAATCTGCCAAATCAGTCTCCTCTCGCCGTCATCTTAAGGATGATTGTTCTCAAGTTATTAGTGCAGTTCAACTCCGAGGGTCTAACTAGTCAAAGGATTCCACAAACAAATCAAAAGGGGGTATTAGTGAGAATAGGCCTAATGCCTCACATAGTAAATATGGATTTTGATGATGATTAAGGTTGTTTTATATGTTGAAGAAAATATTTTTATTTTGACACTATTTTAGACAACAACATTCATTTGAGCATTTTTTATTGTATATATTGGATATGATGCTATTTTTGAGGACATGATTATATTACATTCTGCTGATATTTATTATTTGAGTATATATATATATATATATATATATATATATATATGAAGCGTGAGTTACAAGGATATATTTTTGAATTTAATGATTTGGATTTTTTTACTGTAGAAGGAAATAAATGGGATTCACAAAGGGTCCAACCTATTTAGTTATCATTTAAGACCATTATTTATATATTATTATTATTTATTTGTCTCAAACTAATTATTTAAGTTAATTTGACTTAACTAAAGAAAGGTAGTTGAACTACCCCAACTTATTGAAGAGGAATAAAATCTCAATCAGATGAAGAGACAAAGGGAGAGAATAGAAGGAGAACTACAACCATAAGGGTCTTATTGAAGGCAACATGATTAAAAAACTAAATCACATATTTTAACAACTTGTTTTAAAGAGTCAAGTGACATTGTTTTGTGGTAGGTTGATCTATACCTTTAGCTTTGGTTTTCTTCTTGATTGTTAGAGTCTTTTTGTATGGTTCCCATCGAAGGCTTCTAAATTTGATTTTGGTCCCTACTCTCGCAGGAGTTTGTAGAGAGAAATCAATTTTGTATCTCAGAATTAAAAAAATGAAAAATCAGATTAATGTTTCAGTATCACACATGTGTTTTAATGATCTGGTTCATTCTTTTGCTTTGATCTCCATATATATATTGTATGATTTTTGTACACATTCATGTAAATTTGTTTAAGTTTACTTCTTTTGCATTGATATATACAACACATAAAAACCATTATTGGTCCTTTGTAATTAATACTCGTGGATTAAGCGATTGTTTTTGGGGCTATAAACCCTAGGTGACATTCCCAACTATCTTGTCTTAGCCCGACAAGATCTAAAAATGTTTGAGTAAGGTTTTCCATGCCTTCTCCTCAACATTTATTTTGCTACCATACTGGGGAGATCTTCCATATCTCTTTAGCTGATTGTATTCACGATTATCTTTAATTTTTTCAGTTTTTTTTAAATAATCCTTGACTGGTTTTTTCCATGACAACACCTGTTCCAAGACAACCCAATATTGGAAACGGTCTTAATAACCAAACTAGTATTGTTTTGACTTTATTCGACACTATTTTAGAAACTGCTAGTACTCGAGCTGAACTTGAACGCTCTTGGGAAGTAGTTGAAAGAGATATAAGTATTTGTGAATGTTGGGAAGCCATGCAAAGGCAACCCATAAATCAATAGTAACTTCTCTTTCCCTAAAATCCTTGGTTTTTCTTTTCATGTCCTAAAATCCTTGCATTTCTAGAAGAAGAAGAGGATTATCCTATGAAAGTACTCCTATTTTTGAAATAGGAAGAAGGAAAATAGTCCTATCAACCCAAAAAAGTTCTCTAAGGAGAACTTTGTTCGATTCTTCTAGTTCACCTTCATCACCTATACCTATTACCTTCAACATGACATCTCCAGGTAGTGGTAGTGGAAACAGAGCTGACTCCTTCTCCCAACCTTCTGGTTCATCAATAATTGGTAGTACATATAGCCATCGGGTTCCTATTCAATCTACTACCAATCCTACTAAAGTGATAAAGAAATATGGGATTTTTTAGTTCGAAGAAGATGCTATGACCACTCCATGGCACATGTCTTCTCCCCTGAACCTGACACTCACTACTCACCCACTATCGAAGTTTAAGGAACATCTTCCTAAGTTCTCGGGAAATAATACTATTACTACAAATGGACACTTAGTAGCATTTTCCAATGCTTTTCATAACATCAGGGCCAACGATAATGACACTTGCATGCGTCTATTTGTTAAATCCCTAGAAGGGAAAGCTACGACATATTTTTTTGACCTCCCTCCCAAAATTATTTCCACATGGGAAGAATTGGTTTATTGGTTCAAGTCAACTTATGGACATTCCAAAAGTCTGGCAGAGCAGTTGAGGGAATACAACAATATCGCTTATAAAGATGGTGAAACCATTAAGTCTTTTAACCTTCGTTTCACAAAGTTATACAATCAAATTTTTGAACTAATCCATCCGTAAAATCAGGTCGCTTTCATTCATTATTACAATATGCTACCTTCCCCTTATTACCATAGACTCAAAGAAAAGGCTATTGACAATATTAGCTCTAATCTTCATACTTGTCTAGAATATGAGGAGAAACTTGAAAGAACGGGTCTCCCTAAAGGGGAGTCAGTCAAGAAAATAGATATGTCTACCTTCCTACAACTTGTGCAAGATATGAACAATAGGATGATAGCCTACGAACGAAAGAAAAGTGTTTCTTCGCCCACCCCTGTTGCATATTCTTCTTCCTCGGTGCCTTTTAGGAATACTAATGAAAAGAATTTTCAGCCAAAGGCCATTATGTCTTACAGTTTGTGTAACTTCAATGAAGAAAATCATGAATAAAGTACTTGTGAAGTTAAGAAAAATGCTAGAGATAATATATTTGGAAAAAGGCACGATACCACAATCGCGGTTCTAGATTGGGTCAAACTTGAGGATGTTATGATAATCAATACCATGAAAAAACATTACACCACTAAGGGAAAATATGATCCTCCTCATAATTCTTCTTCCCTAAGTTCATTTTCGCAAAGTGTTGGTGCACAAGCTGTCAAAACTATGGAAAATCAGGGGATTCCTTCCTCTCATCCCTCTTCTAAATACAATATCCTTAACCAAGTGGCTAATATCAAGGCTGATGCTACTCTTTTGGACATGGTTTCCATCCCTGAACAAAAAAATCATCTCAAGAATTTTATGGAGGGTAAAGTTTCTACCATAGCCAATCTTTTTGAAGAGTCAAAAGAAGAGGATTCAACTGTAAATAAAATAGGTGTAAATAATTTTAGGAAACTTGTAAAAAATCCCCCTTTTTATATTTCTGTAAAAATTATGGATAAAATAACTCACTATTGCCTAATTGATGGAGGGTTTGGTCCAAGTATAATGTCAAAAATTATCACTGAAGAACTTGTCTTATTGCACACTAATGAAAATTCGAGAAGCATGCTCTCTTATAACAGTCTGCAACAGTCAACTGTAGGTGAAATAAAATATGTAACCTTAGTTCTGTGCACACATACTGAAATGAGAACAACCCTCAACATCAAGGTAACTGATATGCCAGTAAGAAATTATTCAATTATTTTAGGAAGAGATTGGCAAGCCTTAACAGGTGGATATCTTTTTCTTAACGAAACACATTTGTCTGTCCCTAGGAATGGAAAGAACATTATAGTCTTAAGTGAAGGAATAATTTCACCATATATAGAGTGTTCCCCAACCTAATGTAAATTATCTTGAGGAATATTTGGGAGTATACTCTATCTTTGCTAATGAGGGTGACACTATCCTTGAACCAATTGATTTTGACGATGGCATGTGGCACATGCATTTTGATGGCTCATGCTCAAAAGAAGGTAATGGAGATGACATTATTCTATATTCTTCTATAGGTAAAATCCACAATTTCTCTTATAGGTTAGAATTTTATTGCACGAACAACGTCATCGAGTTTGAGGCCCTATTTCTAGGCATAGAAAAGGCATATGACCTTATTTGTGGCCACCTTACAGTCTTTGGTGATTTTGAACGTATTGTGAACCTTGTATGTAAGATTTATTCACCTAGCAATAAGTTGCTTAAACACTATACCCAAGTTGTTTGGATTCTTATTTCGAATTTGTTATCATTTAAAATCACTCATGTTAAGTGGGAACTCAATTCAATGGCTGATAGGCTAGCTATGTTCGCAACATCCCCTACCCAACAAATTTTGCCTCAAAGACCTGATTGTACGTTTCAATCTCTATATCATCCTCATATCCCCAATAAAATGGAATCATTTCAGGTATTCCCAAGTGATGAATCCATTTTCACCTTCATACAAAATGAACCATTTAGGCCCAAGGAAATCATATCCATTGAAGATGATAAATTTCCTAAAGGCTTGACTCCTATCGAAAGTTCATTTTCGTTGAGTGATGTAAGCAACAAAGAGATACATAAGGAATAGGAGTTTAAAAGGAAAGTGGGTGATACCATTTCCTTGAACCTTGGGACACCCGAATCTCCAAAGATTGTTAAACTAGGTGCCTAATGTTTTGACAAAGAAAAAGAAAAATTCACAGAACTAATCCGTGAATTTCATGATGTTTTTGCATGGTCATACATGGATCTTCATGGTTTTGATCCTACTCTCATACAACATGACATTCCTATCAAGGAAGGGGTAAAACTAGTTAGGCAAAAACAAAGGCCTATTAACCTTGCACTTGAAGCTACTTTTAGGAAAGAGTTGAAAAAATTATTGAAAGCTGGTATAATATTTCCAGTTAAGTATTTCGAGTGGGTTTCAAATATGGTACTTGTTTGGAAGACTACTGCTCATATCAAATTATGCATCGATTTTCGTGCATTGAATAGAGCGAGTGTTAAATATCATTTTTCCTCTCCCTAATATGGAAATGATTTTACAACAAGTTGCAGGGTCACAAATGATGTCCTTGATTGATTTTCTGGCTATAATCAATTAAAAGTAAAGAGGACTGATAGATATAAAACCACATTTACTACACGCTGGGGCACATTTTCTTATGAACATATTCCTTTTGTCTTGTCTAATGTAGGTTCCACCTTTCAAAGAGCTATGTAGATATATTTTGACGATATGATCGGTAAAATTATCCAAGTTTATCTCGATGATTTCACTATCTATTCAAAGAACTAGTTAGATCATTTTGGTCATCTTAGAAAAGTTCTCATGCGTTCCAAAAAAATTGTCATTTCTTTAAATCCTTCCAATTCTATTTTCGATGTCACTAAAGGAAAACTCCTCGGTCATATTGTTTCTGATTTAGGAATAAGCATTGACCTTGAAAGGATTGCTGCTATTCTAAATCTTCCTTCTCCTATCTCCAAGAAGGAAGTCCAAGCTTTCATGGGCATTATAAATTTTGTCCGTAGGTTCATCCCTGATTTTGCTGTCATGGTTAAACCAATACATAATATTCTAAAGAAAGATCGTTCTTTTTCTTTGATACGTGACGTCGAAAATGATTTCCTTTGGATTAAGAAATAAATTAGTTCTGCACCAGTTTTGGCAAAACTGGATTTTGAGAAAGAATTTATCATATATACCAATTCCATCGAGGAATCAATTTCTACTATCCTCTTACAAAATGATGACCAAAACAACGAAAAACCTATAGCATACATGAGCTAGATTTTATCAGATGATTAAATCAAGTACTCTTATATTGAAAAAAATGCTTTTTTTCTTGTTAAGGATATAGAAAAATTTCACCACTTTATTTTAGGCAAGCATACGCAGGTAAGAGTCCCTTTTCCTCCTGTCAAGTTTCTTCTCTCACAAACTTATCTTTTAGGAAAACTTGCACATTGTCTTGCCAAAATTTAGGAGCATGATTGAACCATCATGACTTCTAAAACGATCAAGAGATGAGACTTAGTCCTTCACTTAGCTCAACAAACTGAACCAAGTGAAGAAATTGATGATTGGGATAATCCTCTTTCAACTCTATTCTATATTGAAAATCAAAATCTTTCTATAGATGAACATCCTTGGTATATAAATCTGGTGTATTACTTGCGGCATAAAAAATTCCCAGATAACTTGGATCCTCACCAGAGAAGAAAAGTCCACCTCGAATCTTCTAGGTATATCATTTTGGGAGACTTCTTGTTTAGAAGGCCTACTGATGGTTTATTACTTTGATGTGTGAATGATGAAGAAACACATAAATTGTTACAAGAAATTCATGGATCGTCAATTTCCATCATTCACATTGGTGGCCATTTTTCTGCTAAAGCTACCGCTTTTAAAATTATAAGGATTAGTTACTATTGACCTTTGATATTTCAAGATTCCTACAAATTCATAAGATCTTGCGATTATTGCCAAAAATTTGTTGGGAAAAAACATCTTTCTTCCATGCCTTTACAACCTATCTTCCCGGATTTCCCTTTTTCTAAATGGGGCCTAGACTTCATTGGTCCTATCAATCCTCCGTCTTCCGCAGGGAATATTTTTATTTTGACAACCACATACTACTTTACTAAATGGACCGAGGTTGTACCTCTTAAGAACGCACGAGATGAGCTGGTAATTTCTTTCCTGGAAACTAATATCTTCTCCAGATTTGGCCTTCCACTAGAGATCATTATGGATAATAGCCTAGCCTTCATTTCTGCAAAATTAACTCAATTTTTGGTTAAATTAGGGGTCAAACATTTCACTTCATCAACCTTTTACCCCCAAGGAAATGGAAAATTTGAGTCCACTAACAATAACCTGGTTAGGATCATCAAAAGGACCATAGAGGATAAACCTCGCCAATGGCACACACTTCTCACTTACGCTCTCTGGGTAGATCGCACTACCACCAAGAAAAGCGCATGATGTACTCCCTTTTAGCTTGCATATGGCCAAGAGGCTATTTTACCTACTGAGCTGGAGATTTCTTCCTTACGGTTGATGTTACAGATTTAAGAATTAAATTCTTCCAACATTCCCCAAAGGATAAATGCATTCTTAGCCCTAGAAGAACAAAGGAATTTTTCTTTAGAGAACATAAAGAGAAGGAAACAATCTGTGAAAAAGTATTTTAACAGAAGAGAGAAAGATGCTAAATTTAATATTGAAAAAAAAGTCCTACTATGGGACTCAACTCATGCTAAGAGAGGAAGACACTCAAAGTTCCAGAAACTATGGCTAGGTCCTTTTAAAATCACTTTTGTCCTAGGTGCAAACTCATACCTTCTAAAGGTTTTGGAAGAGTGATTGTTCTCTTACAACACCAATGTTTCCCACTTGAAACATTATGTGGAACCAGTATGATAATTAACGCTTATTTGAATTGAATTATGTATATAGTCTTTTGTTTTACTGTTGCCTTTTTACTTTGGTTTGTTGAGTTTTTAATTTCTATTTTTTTTTAATTTATCAGAAATAAATTATGGATTAGTTTTGCCATAAAAATGTCATTCTGTAAGTATTGTTGATCAATAAGAAATAAGGTATACACAGTTTTCACAATGTCCTCCTTTTAGACATCACCGAAATTGCTTTTACTTTCAACAATGTTGTAGGATAGTTGATTTTTTCTTCTTCCCTATTTCTGCTATCCCTTTCTTCCCTCCATCCTGAGATTCAAGAGCATACCAGAAGAGTACTTCTTAAAAATTAAGATGTTTTATCTGCTGTGTCTTATATGATCGTTATGCATACATGACGAATTCCCTTCATATGTACCACTTTCCATAAATTATTCCCCAAATCCTGCCTCATTATTTCCCTTAAACCATCTTTTCCCCCCTGTTGCATAGCTTTTATTTTCAATAGTTTTCTTTTGTTTACTCACTACTTCACTGGTCTATGAGACCACGACATTCTGAATTCTAATCTGTTGAGGACAAATTTCCCTGTGGAGTCGCCAGTTCATTGACGCCCAAAATCACA
>JASDQU010100744.1:237069-247757 GCA_032191745.1 Picea mariana | reverse complement strand
TATATATATATATATATATATATAGGTGTGACCCTGTCATGTGAATTATGATGAAGAATGGCCCTCATGGTTACTATTGTTTCACTTGTGTTTGAACTTTTATAATGACTTTGGGCATCACTATATTACGATTGGTTTGCATATGGTAAAGGTTCACGATTCAACTCACACACACATTGTTCATGGTTATGATGGTGGACAATAGTTATGTTATTATTTTGAGGGAAATTCAATCCTTGCAATTTGGGATTTGTTAGGCATATGGTATTATGATCATATTATATGTTACTTATGATACATTTTAATGTGGGTGATTTGGTGATCCCCTTGTTCTATCAATGGATATGAAGTATGGTGTTAAGGTTGCATACATCAAGGTGGTAAATCGTTGTTTAATTTGGCAAATTGTGGCCTATTATATGGTTTGTTATGCTAATTCTTTGGGGCTAGTGTATGGTGGACTCATACTTGAGTTGGTGGTCATTTATGTTGGAAACGATGTGCAATTAATGCACGTCTCTCCAACCATACCCCCGAGGCCACCACCCTCCTTGGTTCTTATTGTGTTTGGCTTGGGTTGTGGTTACTCTGTGTTGCTCAACTTTTGGAGAAAATAACAGAGTTGTTGGTTTTCCCTTTGCGTTTTCCACAACATGTATGAGTTTCTTGTCTTCCAATCATTATGCACTCTACTCCAAGGTAGAATAGATAGTTGGCTCTTAGATTTTTCTTCTTGGATGCTTGATTTCTAAATTTATAGTGGCAAATATGTGTGCTCTGTCTATGCGAGTTGGTTGGCATATTGTAATGGTTTATGGTTCCTTTCTTGTTGAATTTCTAGTTTATGGTTTCACAAATGATATTGTTGTTCCCTGTCATAGTTGAGAACTTTGGTTTCAAGGTTGTTGATAATAGATTAGTTATGATACTCCATTTTTGGGACTGGTTATGGTAACTGTGGTATGCTATGACTCTTTGTTTCGTTCCTTCTGCAATTTCGAAATGGGTTTATCTCCATTAATAGAAATGGTGTTTTGGTTGTGATGGGTTCTGTTTCTTGATGTGTGATGCAGGAGCATCGCCAACTCACTAAGGAGCATCGCCCATGACAAGCAAGCCAACATGGAAGACGATGAACAGTTGGACAAGTCCAGCCAAAATTTTTTGAATTTGCATTCAAGATGATGCGCCAATGTATAAATGAACCATTTATGAAAAGTGCCTTTGTATATTGTAATGGACGTTGAGTGGATAGCTCTCGTCCTTAGGTAGATGAGGCATTTAAAATAGTTAATGCTGGTAGATAGGAATTTAATTGTATATTTGATAGTTTAGAATCCAAGGGGGAAAACGGATATAGACACCCTCATTGTATCATTGTAACATATTGGAAAGCATTCAGAAGAAGGGAGGAGCAAGCAGAGAGCTGTGTAGAGAACATCCATGTATAGATATTGAATTAATAGAAGAAAGCTTTGATTCAAATCCATGGTTATGTGTCTATTCTCTGTGTATTGTTGATATGCTCATGAATGTTTGTTTTCTGTTATGCATTTGCTTAGTAAGTGCTATGCATGTGATTTCATGTTTCAAACTGAAGTCTGAAGAGGAGATGGAATGAGTTTCAATTGTTTCTCTATCTGAGCCAGGAGATTCCTGCAAAGAGTGCAGTTGAATTCATCCGCAAAGAGTGCGTTGATGAAGGCTCAGTAGTTTAACCATTGTTCTCATCTGCCCAGAAGAAGAAGTGGGTTATTGAAGCCATGCAATGAGTGCGCAGGAAGACGAAGAAGTATCAGTTGCTAATCTGAGCAAAAGGAGGTTAAAGACTGTTGCTGTAGTAAGTGCGCAGAGTCGGAAGGATTCAACACTTGAGAAGTTGTTGATCGTCGAGCGCGAGGAGTGCGCACGAGTCCCTTTGAAGGAGTCAGAGTGGATAAGCTCAGGAGATTTAGCACTTCTTGATATTGTGAAGGAGAGCACAGAAGTCTATGTAGAAGGAAGGTTCGAGCAATAGTTGCGAGCGCAGGCGTTGGAGAACAAGTTCTGAAAAAGGACTTAGTTTTCTCAAGAAGTCTTCAAAGAGGAGAAATCAACGATCAGGATTTCGTCAAGGAAACTGTGAAGTTTCGACAGTCGTCAGATCTCGGGAAAGTTGCACAGGATTTAAGCTCTGAAAGAGCAGAGGAAGATCCCAAAGATTTGGAGTTTGGGATATCGGGTTTTCCATGGTCGTGAAACTCGTGTAGAATGAAATCGCGATCCGCGATTTCCCGAAAGGATCTCAACTGTTGATTTCAGCAGGGACGCGTGGCAGGAGATCCCAAAGATCGAGAATCGGAGAATTAGGATTCCGAAGACATGAGCCTTGTAAGTTGACATCGCGATTTGCGATTTGCCAACGTGGTCAGAGCCGTTGATCTGCGGGATGCGTGTCCAAGGATCTGGAAGAGTCGGGGCTCGACATTTCGGGGTTCTCGCATACAAAGTAATTACAGCAGGAGAAATCACGATTCCGCGATACCCGATTTAGCGTCAAGGAAGGGTGACGTGGAGGAGAGAGAGTTCTCACGTGCATCAGATTTTGGCATATCGTGAACTCGGAGGTTCACGAGTTGAAGGCACAAAGAATTGCATCAAAGATTGCGAGGTCGTGAGAGGTGAAATCTCAGCAACCACCGGTTAGCGTGTAGGACCACAGAGCGAGTGGAAGACAGGTGGCATCGAAGATTGGGAATCGAGGATTCACAAGAGATGTGACTCACAACAGCATGAGTACCGATTTCCTGACGGGGTAATTCCCGATAAGAAGCCAGGAAACTGTGGGCAAATAGTCATCGAGGTTCGGGGATTTACAAGACCCGATTCCATGAGTTCAGAACTCGCGATCACGCGAGCTCCGATTTCCCGATAGAATAGAGGGAGATTGTTAGAAGAGCATCCTGTGGGTGCAGAGAAGTCCCAAAAGGGACTTGAGGAGCAATTCATCTCTTCAGGCCTAGGAAAGAAGAAGGTCCTGGTGGAAGAGGACGTACCGAGTGGCCGTTTGCGTCAGTGTGGTATCAGAGCATTGGATTCTTGCTTGTATATTTCAGGCAAGAGGAGTGAAGAAGAGAAGGAACACTCTGATACACAACAGAGTGGTATCAGGGCGGGATTGACTCTTTGTTTTCTATAGCAGAGAGAGAGAGAATTCACCATGCTACCCAGAAGAGAAAGACAATCACCTAACCCAGAAGATAGGGAGGTGAGAAGAAGAGGCAGGCCGACACAGAATCCAGAAATGGAGCGGCAGATACGTGATCTCCGAGTGAGATTGGAAGATATGGAAGCGGCGCAGAGACGCATAGTCAGTGCTGGAGATTTGAGTGACTCCGAAGGTGAAGTTGAAGTTGAACCACAAGGAGAAGTTGCAGCCGAAGATGCAGCCAACGAGTGATTAATTAAAGCTATTGCCCGGATGAGTTCAAAGGCAAAAATGGACATTCCAGCTTATGAAGGAAGTCTGGATGCAGAAGAGCTGCTAGATTGGATTAGAAATCTTGACACCTACTTCGATTATGAGGATATCGAAGAGGATAAAAAGGTTAGGCATGTTGTCACGAAGTTGAAGGGACATGCAGCATTATGGTGGGACGAGCTTCAAGCAGATAGACGTTCCAAGGGAAAGAAAAAGATCAAAAGTTGGGATCGAATGATTGCGAAGATAAAGGCAAAATTCATCCCAAGAGATTACCAAATCACACTGTTCAGGAGAATGCAGAACCTGAGACAGAAGTTGATGACAGTGAAGGAGTACACTGAGGAGTTTTACAAGCTCAACATCAGAGCAGGTCATCGGGAGAGCGATGATGAAAAAGTTGCCAGGTATATGAATGGCTTAAGATACGATATCCAGGATGAAATGAGTATGACAACCATCAGAACGGTGGAGGATGCATATCAGATGGTGTTGAAAGCCGAAGAAAAGATAAGCCGTAAGCCAGCACATCGAGGTCGAGGTAGGAGCCAACTGAAAGATAAGTCAGTTTCCCAGGATAGGTTCCAGAAATCCAAGGATGACTAGAAAAAGCCTCAGGCTAGAACAAAAAGAGGTGGAAGTTCACAGCGAGGCCAACAAGCTGAACAGAGAAGGCAACAGACAGAACAGAGCGGAGGATACGCTGATAATAACAACTTTCCTTGTACCAGAGGTAGAGGAAGAGGTAGAGGTGGAGTCATCACATGCTTCACGTGTGGAAAGGATGGACATAAAGCAGTTGATTGTCCAGATAGAAAAAAGGACAGAGGAGAAGCTCACATCGCTGAGGCACAGAGGCGAAATGCTGAGGCAGAAGACGCAGAAGACGGAAGGTCGATGATGATGTGTAAGGTTCTCTTAACACCCGAGAAGGAGGTGGAGGACACAACACAAAGAAACAGGCTGTTTAGAACTGCATGCAAAACCAAAGACAGAGTGTGCAAAGTTATCGTGGATAGTGGTAGCACAGACAATCTCGTTTCAACTGAGATGGTGGAGAAACTGGAATTGAAGATGATTGATCATCCAAGTCCGTATAAAGTCTCATGGCTACAGAAGGGACATCAGGTAAGCGTCACCAAACAATGCTTAGTTGACATCAAGATAGGAGGATATAATGATAAAATTCTCTGTGATGTTATTCCTATGGATGTATGTCATTTATTGCTAGGCAGACCATGGCAATATGACAGGAACGTAGTTCATGATGGGAAGATGAATACGTATACTTTGGAAAAGAATGGGAGGACGCATATGTTACTTCCAATTAAAGAAAAAGAAGTAAATCCAGAGTCAAGAAATACTATACTTCTCATGAGTGGGAAGGAACTTCTGGCGGAAATTAAGAAGAAGGAAGATCCACAGTTCTTTGTGGTCAGGAAACCAAGAGTTGTTTTGACCAGCATAAGAGTGGATGACTTACCGGAAGAAATTCAGGAACTGTTGGAGGAGTTCGCTGATATTGTGGTAGACGAATTACCTCATTTGTTGCCATCGATGAGGAGTGTGAGTCATCATATTGATCTCATACCAGGAGCCAGTTTGCCAAACAAAGCTGCGTATAGGTTGACGCCGCAGGAGAACGAAGAAGTTAAAAGGCAGGTACAGGAATTGTTGGATAAAGGACTGATCAGGGAAAGTTTAAGTCCATGTGTCGTTCCAATGGTACTGAGTCCAAAGAACGATGGAGGTTGGAGAATGTGTATAGACTCCAGAGCCATTAACAAAATAACCATTAGGTATAGGTTTCCATTGCCACGAATGGATGACTTGATGGACTGTTTAAGTGGAGCCAAATTTTTTTCAAAGGTTGATTTGAAAAGAGGATACCATCAGATTCGCATGAGAGAAGGCGATGAATGGAAGACGACCTTCAAGACAAACGAAGGGTTGTATGAATGGCTAGTCATGCCATTTGGCTTGACAAATGAACCCAGTACTTTCATGAGGCTGATGAATGAAGTGCTGAAGGAATTCATTGGTAAGTTTGTCATTGTTTATTTAGATGACATATTGATTTTCAGCAAAACAAAAGAAGAACACCTAAAGCATTTAGCTGCARTAATGAGGAAGCTACAACAAGAGAAGCTGTTGATCAACATGAGGAAATCTTCATTTATGAAGACATAACTCATTTACTTGGGGTTTTTCATATCGGAAAATGAATTGAAAATGGATCCAAGTAAAGTGGAGGTAATTAAAAATTGGCCATCACCGAGAAATATTTTYGAGGTGAGAAGTTTTCATGGACTGGCTAGTTTCTACCGAAAATTTATCAGGAATTTCAGTGGAATTAGCGCAGCAATGATGGATACTGTCAAGAAAAGACATAAATCTTTTCATTGGACTGAAGAGGCATAGAAGAGCTTCAATCTGTTGAAGCAGAAGATTACAGAACAACCGGTCTTGGTGTTGCCGGATTTCACGAAGGTATTCCAGGTGAAATGTGATGCAAGTGGCTTTGCCATAGGAGCGGTCTTGAGCCAGAAGGACAGACCTATTGCATATTTCAGCGAGAAGCTGGATGAGGCCAAATTCAAGTACTCCGCGTATGATAAATAATTTTATGCCATCATACAGGCACTAAAGAAGTGGAGGCATTATTTGATTCCAAAGGAATTTGTCTTGTACAGTGATAATCATGCACTACAGTTTGTGACTCAACAGGAGAAGTTGAATCAGAAACATGCTAAATGGGTAGAGTATATGCAGAATTTTACATTTGTAATTAAACACATTTCAGGTACTGCTAACAAAGTGGCTGATGCTTTGAGCAGGAAGTGTTTGTTGCTGTAGGAGTTCCGAATCAAAACATTGGGTTTTGAAAATCCTAAGGACATGTATGCAGGTGATGCAGATTTTGTAGGGGCATATGAGGCAGCTGAGAATCCAGTTCTCAGAGACAGAAGCCCATGGATGGATTACATGATCCAAAATGGATTGTTGTTCAGAGGCAACCAGTTATGTATTCCAAATTGCTCCATGAGGGAGAATCTGCTAAAAGAGAAACACAACGGAGGATTGGCAAGACATTTTGGCCACGATAAGACATTTGCAAAGCTGAGAAAAGCATGCTTTTGGCTAGGGATGTGGTTGGAAGTCAAAAAGTTTGTTGACAGGTGCATAATTTGTTAGCATTCGAAGGGCCGGAAGCAGAATGCAGGATTATATCAATCCTTACCCATACCAGAGAGGCCGTGGGATGAAATCAGCATGGATTTTGTACTGGGATTACCGAGGATGCAAAGAGGACATGATTCAATCTTTGTGGTGGTCGACGGGTTTTCAAAAATGGCACATTTTATTCCATGCCATAAGACCAATGACGCGACTCATATCGCAAACTTGTTTTTCAAGGAGATCATTAGACTTCGTGGTTTACCCAGAAGCATAGTATCAGACAGGGATACAAAATTCATTGGACATTTCTGGAAGACACTCTGGAAGAAGATGGGAACTAACTTGATGTTTAGTTCTGCCTATCATCCTTAGATGGATGGACAAACAGAGGTGGTTAATAGAAGTCTGGGAGACTTTCTAAGAAGCTTGGTGATAGAGCACCACAGCAGTTGGGATAGTGTGTTTCCACAGGAAGAGTTTGCGTACAACGACTCAGTGAATCGGAGCACAGGAAAAAGTTCATTTGAGATTCTATATGGCAGGCCGCCGAGAGGAGTATCTAAACTGAGGGATTTAGAGTAGATAATAACCAAGAGCGCAAGCACTGAAGAATTCACAGAGGAAATGGAAGAACTTCACAACAGGGTGAAGCAGCGATTGCTGGAAACAAACCAGGACTATAAGCGTAGAGTAGATCAGCATCGGAGACAACTTCAATTCGAAGTTGGTGATCTAGTTCTGGCACATCTGAGGAAGGAAAGGTTTCCAAGGGGAAAATACAATAAGTTAAAAATGAAGAAAATTGGGTCATATAGAGTCCTAAAGAAATTGGGAGAAAACGATTATGAGATTGAGTTGCCAGAAGGCATCGGGATATCTCCGACGTTCAATGTATCAGACTTATATCCATATAAGGCTGATGAAGCAAGAGCTGGAAGTGAGGAACAACCAAAAATTCAGTGGCAGAAGCAGATGCCAGTTGCAGAAAAGCCACAGATGGAGAATATACTTGATAAAAGAGTGAGCAAAAAGACCAGGCGGAAGCAATACTTTGAGTATCTCGTTAAATGGAAAAACCATCCAATGGAAGATGCCAGCTGGGAGACTGAAGTAGAGATTCAAAAGCATGGACAGACCATGCAGGAGCTCATGGACAGGAGCCCATGAAAGTTTTCAAGCTGAGGAGTATGATGCAGGAGCATCGCCAACTCACCAAGGAGCATCGCCCATGACAAGCGAGCCAGCATGGAAGACGATGAACAGTTGGACAAGTCTAGCCAAAATTTTTTGAATTTGCATTCAAGATGATGCGCCAATGTATAAATGAACCATTTATGAAAAGCGCCTTTGTATATTGTAATGGACCTTGAGCGGATAGCTCTTGTCCTTAGGTAGATGAGGCATTTAAAATAGTTAATGCTGGTAGATAGGAATTTAATTGTAGATTTGATAGTTTAGAATACAAGAGGAAAAATGGATATAGACACCCTCATTGTATCATTGTAACATATTGGAAAGCATTCAGAAGAAGGGAGGAGAAAGCAGAGAGCTGTGTAGAGAACATCCATGTACAGATATTGAATTAATAGAAGAAAGCTTTGATTCAAATCCATGGTTATGTGTCTATTCTCTGTGTATTGTTGATATGCTCATGAATGTTTGTTTTCTATTATGCATTTGCTTGGTAAGTGCTATGCATGTGATTTCATGTTTCAAAATGAAGTCTAAAGAGGAGATGGAATGAGTTTCAATTGTTTCTCTATCTGAGCCAGGAGATTCCTGCAAAGAGTGCAGTTGAATTCATCCGCAAAGAGTGCGTTGATGAAGGCTCAGTAGTTTAACCATTGTTCTCATTCACCCAGAAGAAGAAGTGGGTTATTGAAGCCGTGCAAGGAGTGCACAGGCAGAAGACGAAGTCTCAGTTGCTAATTTGAGCAAAAGGAGGTTAAAGACTGTTGCTGCAGTAAGTGCGCAGAGTCGGAAGGATTCAACACCTGAGAAGTTGTTGATCGTCGAGCGCGAGGAGTGCACACGAGTCCCTCTGAAGGAGTCAGAGTGGATAAGCTCAGGAGATTTATCACTTCTTGATATTGTGAAGGAGAGCACATAAGTCTGTGTAGAAGGAAGGTTTGAGCAAGATTTGCGAGCGCAGGCGTTGGAGAACAAGTTCTAAGAAAGGAATTAGTTTTCTCAAGAAGTCTTCAAAGAGGAGAAAATGACGGTCAGGATTTCGTCGAGGAAACTACGAAGTTCCGACAGTTGTCAGATCTCAGGAAAGTTGCACATGATTTAAGCTCTGAAGGAGCAGAGGAAGATCCCAGAGATTTGGAGTTTGGGATATCGGGTTTTCCGTCGTCGTGAAACTCGTGTAGAATGAAATCGCGATCCGCGATTTCCCGAAAGGATCTCAAATGTTGATTTCAGCAGGGACGCATGGCAGGAGATCCCAAAGATCGTGAATAGGAGAATCGGGATTCCGGAGACAGGAGCCTTGTAAGTTGACATCGCGATTTGTGATTTCTCGACGCGGTCAGAGCCGTTGATCTGTGGGACGCATGTCCAAGGATCTGGAAGAGTCGAGGTTCAACATTTCGGGGTTCTCGCATACAAAGGAATTACAGTAGGAGAAATTGCGATTCCGCGATACCCGATTGAGCGTCAAGGAAGGGTGACGTGGAGGAGAGAGAGTTCTCACGTGCATCGGAGTTCGGCATATCGTGAACTTGGAGGTTCGCGAGTTAAAGGCGCAAAGAATTGCGTCAAAGATTGCGAGGTCGCAAGAGGCGAAATCTCAGCAACCACCGGTTAGCGTGTGGGACCACAGAGCGAGTGGAAGACAGGTGGCATCAGAGATTGGGAATCGGGGATTCGCAANGGAGTTCGGCATATCGTGAACTTGGAGGTTCGCGAGTTAAAGGCGCAAAGAATTGCGTCAAAGATTGCGAGGTCGCAAGAGGCGAAATCTCAGCAACCACCGGTTAGCGTGTGGGACCACAGAGCGAGTGTAAGACAGGTGGCATCAGAGATTGGGAATCGGGGATTCGCAAGATATGTGACTCACGACAACATGAGTACCGATTTCCCGATGGGGTAGTTCCCGATAAGAAGCCAGGAAACCGTGGGCAAATAGTCATCGGGGTTCGGAGATTTATAAGTCCCGATTCCGTGAGTTCAGGACTCACGATCACGCGAGCTCCGATTTCTCGATATAATAGAGGGAGATTGTTAGAAGAGCATCCTGTGGGTGCAGAGAAGTCCTGAAAGGGACTTGAGGAGCAATTCAACTCTTCGGGCCTGGGAAAGAAGAAGGTCCTGGTGGAAGCGGACGTGCCGAGTGGCCGTTTGCGTCAATGTGCTACACAGTCATAGGTTATTTTTCATCCTCTGTTATATCTTTCCCCATCTAAATTGTTATGTTCGGCCTATGGGTGTTGTATGTGACCCTGTGTGGTATGAGGGAATTGTTGTTATGAATGAAATGGAGAAGAAAGGTTTTGGTTTTTCCCTAGGTGTCGACCACGACCTGGTCTGAAGTTATGTGATAGTTGGTTGGAACATAGTTACCGACTTAACGAGAACTATGACCTCAAAACAAGAACTCTAGCCCTTAAAACCCATATTTTTGCGTAAAAGACATGAAAATCAACCCCCAAATCAAAAAGTACTGCTATCGGTAGCACCATTTTTTTAAACAAGGTCAAAATTACAACATTTTTCAAACACGGCCTTCGAAACTCAGACAGTAGCTTAGAAACACCTTAAAATCAACACCTAAATCAAAAAGTGATGCTACGTAAAACAAAATGTTTTTTCCTAAACGTGAAAATCATAGCTATTTACGACCTAATTGAAATTGTAATATTGACAACAAAACCCTATGTAAATAAACAACCCAAAATTGGACCCCAAATGGTCACTCGAAAATTTATTTACAATTTTCTTTTTTATTTTCTTAATTTACATTAAAAATTAAATAAATAAAAAAAAAACTTCTCAAATATATTTTTTTTAAATGACCAAAAAAAAACATTAAAAAATATATATTCTA
>JASDQU010100744.1:174686-195732 GCA_032191745.1 Picea mariana | reverse complement strand
AGTATTTCCAACATTCTCTTCCTGAGCAAGAGAAGTTCTTGCAAGGAGTGCAGTGAAACGTCCGCAAGGTGTGTGTTGACCAGGTTCTGAGTTTTATCTCAGAAATCTTAGGAGAGATACCATTGTTCTCATTCCAACAAAAGTGTAGGTGAAGCACAGAAGCCATGCAAGGTGTGCGTAGGCTAGTCGAGACCTTAACCTTATCAACTAAGGTTGAAAGGTGAGGGGCTGCTATTGCAGGGAGTGCACATAGTCAAATAGATCAAATACCTAGAAGTATTTGATAGATTTCCGCATGGAGTGCGTGCAGGAGTTATTTCAAGGCCGAAGTTTCCAGAGAAAGATCAGGAGGGTTAACGCCTTTGAAGTGTTCAAAAATAGACGAAGTGAAATCGCTTTGCATAAACCAAGTCCAGACAAGGAACACTGGTTCATTTTGCATAAGCTGTCAAGGAGGGAACGAGCGGTTGAAATTCTCTGAGGAGAGCTTGCGAAGTCGCAAGGACTATAGGATCTAGAAAAGCTGCAAGGTGTATAGGGGTAGACGAACCCATCACTTTGATATCAGGAATCAATGTGGACCGTTGATCATGATAGTGGAGCTGTCAGGATCATTTCGGAATTCAGGATTTCAAAGTGGTAGGGGAACGACAGTTGAAGGCTTGTTTAAGTCCCGAAAGCTGGGAAGAGGGATAGGTGGCGAGAGTCCATGTCAGAGATAGAAAAAATTCGAGTGGATAGGTGGTGTGTCTTCGTTAAATAGGCAGAGTCAAACCTTGCTGACTATTTCGGGGTTTTGGAGGTCGAAGGGCTAGGAGCCTTGCATCCGGATTTGTGAAGTCGCGAAGTCCGAAACCTCGATGAAGTCAAAAGTCCATTGGGAAGCCAACCTTTACTGAACGCATCGAAATTTGGCATTTTGAGTTTCGAAGGTTGTAGAGATAGGAACTCTCGACATCAGGCCGGATCGCGAAATCCGAAGTCCTGGTTCGGCGAAGGGTGCGATCTTACTGAGATCGGGAGACTTGAGGGGTGCTTTGTGGTTGATCACATGGGGAATACTCATAAGGACCTATGGATACACCACTGAGGGTGTGTCAGATTCCCTGTGGGGAAAACCAAAGAGTCAATCAGACTTAGGAAGGCAGATTTAGAATGATCTTGAGCGGATCTCGACCTGAGGGCTGGAGGTCTGCGCCATTTTCGGTATCAGAGCTATAGAACAAGTCTTTGCTTTCTGTAGCAGAGAAAAGAGAACCATTTTCAGCCATGCTACCGAGAAGAAGAGACAGGGCAATGCTGATCCAACAGTGGAGAGGGAAATGCACGAACTACGTGCCAGGCTTAATGCCATGGAGACAGCACAGAGGCGCACAGTTGACGCTAGGGATATTAGTGAAGCTGAAAGTGAAAATGAAGTCAGACACGAAGAAGAAGTCACAGTCGAAGATGCTGCAGATGAACGCCTATTTAGGGTTGTTGCAAAGATAGGTGCCAGAGAAAAAATGGACATTCCAGTGTATGAGGGAAACCTGGATGTTGAAGAGATTCTAGAATAGATTAGAGCTCTGGATAAATACTTTGACTATGAGGATGTCAAGGAAGATAAGAAGGTCAAACATGCCATCACTAGACTTAAAGGGCATGCAACACTATGGTGGGATGAACTGCAGGCTGACAGACACTGCAAAGGCAAGCAAAAAATCAAAAGATGGGATAGAATGGTTGCAAAGATGAAAGCCAAATTCATATCCAAGGATTATCAAATCACTCTATTTTGGAGGATACAAAATTTGAGACAGAAGCTGATGTCAGTGAAAGAATACAATGAATATTTCTACAAGATAAACATAAGAGTAGGTCATCGGGAAAGCGATGATGAAAAGGTTTCCAGGTACATGAATGGTATGAGATATGACATCCAAGATGAGATGAGCATGATGATAATTTGAACTGTAGAAGATGCTTATTAGATGGCTCTGAAAGCTGAAGAGAAGTTGAGCCGAAAGCAAGATCAAAGAGGTTGAGGTAGAAGTCAAGCCAGAGGAAAAACAATTTCCCAAGATAGGAATCAAAAACCTAAAGAAGAAGGGAAGAAACCTCAACCTCAACATGAGAGAGGAGGAAGCTCATAGAGAGGGTAGTATGCTGATAGAAATACTTTTCCTCAAGCTAGAGGAAGAGGAAGAGGCCGAGGAGGTGAAGTGAAATGTTTTGTCTGTGGAAAAAACAGACATAAATCTTATGAGTGTCTAGACAGAAATAAATAAGGTGGTGAGACTCACATTGCCAAAGCTCAAGGATAGAATGTTGAGGCAGAAGATGAAAGTTCTCTTAACACCAGAAAAGAAGGCACAGAACCCAGCCCAAAGGAACAGTCTGTTTCAAACTACTTGCAAAAAAAAAGACAAAGTATGCAAAGTCATCATGGACAATGGTAGCACAGACAATCTCGTATCTACAGAGATGGTAGAAAAGTTGGAGCTGGAGACTATCATACATCCAAGACCATACAGAGTTTCATGGCTACAAAAAGGACATCAGGTAAATGTCACTAAACAATGTTTAGTTGAATTTAAAATAGGGGGATATAAGAATGAAATATTATGTGATGTCATTCCCATGGATGTTTGCCATCTATTACTGGGTAGACCATGGCAATATGATAGGAATGTGATTCATGATGGGAGAAAGAACACATACACCCTGGAGAAAAATGGGAGAACGCACATGTTGTTGCCGATCAAGGACAAAGAAGTGAAACCAGAGGTGAGCAACATTGTACTTCTCATGAGTGGGAAGGAACTTCTTGATGAGGTTAAGAAGAAGGAAGACACACAATTTATTGTGGTCAGGAAGCCTAGAATTGTTTTGGCCAGTAAAAGAGTGGATGATTTACCAGAGGAAATCCAGAAGTTGCTGGAAGAGTTCGTTGATATAGTAGTGGACGAACTACCTTGTTCGTTACCACCAAATAGGAGTATAAGCCATCACATTGATCTTATACCTGGAGCCAGTTTACCAAACAAAGCCACGTGTAGGTTGACGCCGCAGGAGAATGAAGAAGTTAAGAGACAAGTCCGGGACTTAATGGACAAAGGATTGATTAGAGAGAGCTTGAGTCCATGTGCTGTTCCAACAGTGCTTAGCCCAAAGAAAGATAGAGGCTAGAGAATGTGTACTGACTCAATGCAATCAATAAGATTACCATCAGATAAAAATTTCCATTGCCAAGGATGGATGATTTGATGGATTGCTTGGGTGGAGAAAGGTTTTTTTCAAATATTGATTTGAAAAGCGGATATCATCAAATTCGCATGAGAGAAGGTGATGAATGGAAGAAAACATTCAAGACAAATGAAGGGCTGTATGAATGGCTTGTTATTCCATTTGGTTTAACAAATGCACCTAGTACTTTCATGAGATTGATGAATGAAGTCCTGAAGGATTTCATTGGGAAATTTGTCATCGTATATCTTGATGATATATTAATTTTCAGCAAGACTAAAGCAAAGCACTTAAATCATTTAGCTGAAGTGATGAAGAGATTACAACAAGAGAAATTTCTGATAAATACGAAGAAATCATCATTTATAAGGACATAACTCATTTATTTGGGTTTTTTTATCTCTGTAAATGAGTTGAAGATGGACCCGAAAAAGGTAAATGCAATTAAGAATTGACCATCACCGAAGAGTGTATTTTAAGTTCGAAGCTTCCATGGTTTGGATAGTTTCTACAGGAAATTCATCCAAAATTGTAGTGGGATTAGCGCACCAATGATGGATACAGTGAAGAAAAGACATAAATATTTTCACTGGACAGAGGAAGCAGAGAAGAGTTTCAACCTGCTGAAGAAGAAGATCACTGAGCAACCAATTTTGGTTTTGCCAGATTTCAGCAAGACATTCTAGGTCAAGTGTGATGTGAGTGGATTTTCAATTGGGGCGGTCTTGAGCCAAGATGACAGACCGATCACATACTTCAGTGAAAAACTGAATGAAGCGAAGGTTAAGTACTCCACATATGACAAGGAATTCTATGCGGTCATACAAGTGCTGAAGAAATGGAGGCACTATTTGGTTCCCAAGGAGTTTGTTTTGTACAGTGATAATCATACTTTACAATTCGTGACTTAACAGGAGAAGTTGAACCAAAAACATGCTGAATGGGTTAAATTCATGTAGAATTTTACTTTTGTGATTAAGCATATTTCTGGAACTGCTAACAAAGTTATTGATGCTTTGAGCAGGAAATGTTTTCTTATGCAGGAATTTAGAGTCAAAACTTTGGGTTTTGATAACCTCAAAGGGATGTACAAGGATGATCTAGATTTTAAGGAAGCATATGAGGCATATGAGAATCCAATTCTCAGGGACAGAAGCCAGTGGATTGAATACATGATCCAAGATGGATTATTGTTCAGGGGCAATCAACTATGCATTCCAAAATGCTCCATGAGGGAGAATTTGCTGAAAGAAAAACACAGTGGAGGATTGGATTGACACTTCGGTCATGATAAGATGTTCTCAAAGTTGAATGGATCATATTTTTGGCCAGGGATGAGGACATATGTTAAGAAATTTGTGGACAGATGCAGGATTTGCCAGCACACAAAAGGGAAAAGGCAGAACACAGGGTTATATCAGCCATTACCCATACTAGAAAGGCCATGAGATGCAGTGAGCATGGATTTCATATTGGGACTGCCAAGGATGCAAAAAGGATGTGATTCAATCTTTGTGGTAGTCGACAGATTTTCAAAGATGGCACATTTCATACCATGCCAAAAAACCAGGGACGCAACTCATATTGCGAACTTGTTTTTCAAGGAAGTCGTCAGACTTCATGGCTTGCCAAGGAGTATAGTTTCTGATTGAGATACCAAGTTTGTGGGACATTTCTGGAGGACTTTATGGAAGAAGCTGGGGACAAGTTTGTCATTTAGCTCAGCTTATCATCCTTATATGGATGGATAGACATAAGTTGTGAATAAGAGCTTAGGAGATTTTCTAAGGAGCCTAGTGACTGAACACCACAGTTAATGGGCTCGCATTCTACCATAGGTAGAATTTGCTTACAATGATTCACTCAACAGAAGCACAGGGAAAAGTCCATTCCAAATTGTATATGGAATGCAACCAAGGGGAGTTTTTGAATTGAAGGATTTGAAACGAAGTGGATTTAGGAGTGCTAGTGTAGAGGACTTTGTAGAAGCAATGAAGGAGCTTCATAGCCGAGTCAAGGAGAGATTGCAGAGTTTGAGCCAAGAATACAAGCGCAGAGCATATCAACACAGGAGAGAACTTCAATTTGAAGTTGGTGATCTGATTCTTGCACATCTGAGGAAGGAGAGGTTCCCAAGGGGAACATATAACAAACTGAAGATGAAAAAGATTGGACAATGCAAGATCGTAAAGAAATTTGGGGTAAATGCATATGAGATTGAATTACCCGATGGGATCAAAATTTCACTGATATTCAATGTTGTGGATTTGTACCCTTACAGAGCTAAAGAAACAGGAGCAAAAGATGAACAGAAAGAAGTTCAATGGACAAAACAAATGCCTGTAGCTGAAAATCCACAGATAGAAAGTATAATTGACAAGAGAGTCATCAAAAAGACCAGGAGGAAGGAGTATTTTGAATACTTGGTCAAATGGAAGGGACATCCACTTGAAGATGCCAGTTGGGAAGATGAAGCAGAAATTCAGAAGCATGGATAGACCGTGCAAGAGCTCATGAACAGGAGTTCATGAAAATTTTCAAGCGAGGGAGTATGATGGAGGAGCATCGTGCAAAGCCCAAAGTACGCGACTAAGCCAAAGAAATAGCTGGACGTGCGGAGAAAGGAAAAGAACACATTTTCATAAGAACTGTTTTGAATTTTGAACTTAAAAGGCATTCATGTAAAATTTAGGAAGATGGCATACTTTGTATTTATATCTTGGAGGTTGTGAACAGATCTTGAGTGATTGCTCTCATTTGTAGAACATTAAGGCATTTAAGTCTGTTAAATGTAAGAGTAGGTAGATATGAATGTTAGATTAGACAGTTATAGAACATGGGAGGGAAAACGGATATAGACACCCTCCCTCTTGTATCATTGTATGATTAACATTAGCATAGTATAGAAGAAGAGAGCTGTAACAGAGAGTTGAAAAGAAGAACCCATGTACAAGAGCTTTGAATCAAATTTCATGGTGTTATCATGTTTTTTATTTATACATGGTGAATGGTATGCTTACAGTTGTTTTATTCTCTCTGTTATGCATTTGCTTTAATACTGCATTGAATGTATGATTTCATGCTAAGTATATGAATTTTGTGAGAGAGAGGATACGAGTTTCAATTGTTTCTCTTCCTGTGCAAGAGAAGTTCCTGCAAGGATTGCAGTGAAACGTCTGCAAGGTGTTTGTTGACCAAGTTCTGAGTTTTATCTCAGAAAGCTCAGGAGAGATACCGTTGTTCTCATTCCAGTAGAAGTGCAGGTGAAGCAAAAAATCCGTGCAAGGTGTGCACAGGCTAGTTGAGACCTTAACCTTATCAACTAACATTGAAAGGCGAGGGATTGCTGTTGCAGGGAGTGCACAAAGTCGAAGAGATCAAATACCCAGAAGTATTTTATAGATTGCCGCAAGGAGTGCGTGCAGGAGTTCTTTCAAGGTAGAAGTTTCCAGAGAAAGCTCAGGAGGGTTAACACCTTTTAAGTGTTCAAAAAGAGACGAAGTGAAATCACTTTGTAGAAACCAAGTCCAGACGAGGAACACTGGTTCATTTCGTAGAAGCTGTCAAGGAGGGAACGAGTGGTTGAAATTCTCCGAGGAGAGCTCGCGAAGTCGCACGGACCATAGGATCTAGAAAAGTTGCAAGGTGTATAGGGGTGGATGAACCCATCACTTTGATATCAGGAATCAACGTGAACCATTGATCGTGATAGTGGAGCTGTCAGGATCATTTCGAAATTCAAGATTTCGAAGTGGTAGGGGAACAACAGTTGAAGGTTTGTTCAAGTCCCAAAAGCTGGGAAGAGGGACAGGTGGCGAGAGTCCATGTCAGAGATAGAAAACATTCGAGTGGATAGGTGGCATGTCTTTGTCAAATAGGTGGAGTCAAACCTTGTTGACCATTTCGGGGTTTTGGAGGTCGAAGGGCTGGGAGCCTTGCATATGGATTTGCGAAGTCGTGAAGTTCGAAACCCCGATGAAGTGAAAAGTCCATTGGGAAGCCAACCTTTGTTGAACGCATCAAAATTCTGCATTTCAAGTTTCAGAGGTTGTAGAGACAGGAACTCTCGACAACAGGGATCATGAAATCGCGAAACCCGAAGTTCCGGTTAGGCGAAGGGCACGATCAAATTGAGATTGGGAGACTTGAGGGGTGCTTTGTGGTTGATCACATGGGGCATACTCATAAGGACCTGTGGATACACCACCAAGGGTGTGTGGGATTCACTGTGGGGAAAACCAAAGAGTCTGGATCTCGGCCTGAGGGCTGGAGGTTTGCACCAACATGGCATGGAAAATGAAGGCATGACATGAAAATGCATGGAAAGTGAAGGCATGACTTGAAAATGCATGGAAAGTGAAGGAATGGAAAAGAATGGCATGTCATGACAAGTGAAGGCATGGCATGAAAAGTCTTGGAAAGTCATGGCAAGGCAAGGAATGGCAAGGTAAGTGAAGGAAATGTAAGGCAAGGCATGGAAAGTGAAATCATGGCATGGCATGAAAAGGCATGACATGACATGGTATGGAATGAAAATACATGGAATGGTATGGAAAGGCAAGGCATGGAAAGGAAAGGCATGGGAAGAAAAGTGAAGGAAAGTAAAGTAAATGCATGATAAGGAAAGGCAAGCCAAGGCAAGTGAAGGCAAGGAAATACAAGTGAAGGAAAGGAAATGCATTTCAAGTGAAGGCAAGGAATGACAAGGCATGTAAATTGAAGGCAAGGAATGACAAGGCATGAAAAGGCAAGGCATGGAAAGACAAGGCATGGAAAGGCAAGGAAAGTGAAGGCATGGCATGACAAGGCATGGTAAGGCAAGGCATGAAAAGGAAAGTGAAGGCAAGACAAGGAAAGGAATGGCAAGGCAGTGCATGGAAAAGAAAGTTAAGACATGGCAAGGAAAGTTAAGCCATGGTAAGGCAAGTGAAGGAAAGACAAGGAAAGGCAGGGAAAGGTAAGGCAATACAAGGCATGGAAAGGAAAGTGAACCCATGGTAAGGAATGGCATGAGAATCCAACTTATCCAAACAGTAGGAAAATATAAATAAATTAAACAGAAGGGGCAAAGCCCTGCGAGGAAAACTATGTTTGTTATCAAGAGCCACAAAGTAAGGGATAGTATTTCCAAACTCCATAAATTGCAAAGAACATTCCACAAGTTCATAATATTCAAAGGAAATAAAGGGAAAGGATGCCAAAATGAGGATCCATTGACAAAAACTAGGGAAAAAATAAGGTAAGGGATCCTTCAACATTGACATAAAAGAGTATAGGTGGAAGAAGAGGACCATGAAGAATTAAGGGTTGCTGGGTTCTAGAAGTATATGGAAGAAGATATGAGTAGTCACCTATGGATTAGATATTAGGCCATAAGAAAAAAGGGACTCATAAATATCCACATAACTTTGACATCATACATCAAGCTACTTCCCATTTTAGAGGAAAAACAAAGAGGGACAATCTCCAATTTTAAAGATACAGTCAAAATTTTAAGGGAAGGTGTGCTCCAATCCTAACAAGATAGATGGGGTGGGATTCCTCTTGATGTTCAAAGGATAGAGACTCACTTTCCTCATGATTTATAGGTTGTGTGTAAGGATTCTTTGAGGAATATCAAGTTCAAATGGATTGGGCTAAGATTCAATCCTCCTCTCCTACTACATACAACACCAAAAAAAGGGATGGATGAGAAGAAGGAGAAGGAAGATTGGAAATAAATAGAGAAAAATGGAAGGCACCATGGTGGAGGTGCCATTACTTATTTTTTGTGGAAGAAATATCAACTCCTTATTGTTAGATCTACCTTTTGTTGTCCATGAAAAAAAATAAAATCAACTTTTTCAAGTTTTTTTAGAAATACATCTCACAATTCTCTCATTAGGGATTGAGTTGGTTTGTATAAGATGGAGACAAGTGGAAGTAATAACTAATAAAGCTATACGCACACTAAGAATAGTTTAGAATTGTTTTCAAATTGTCAATTCTAACCTTATATCACTTTCCTGCAAAATGACCTAGTTACCATTATACATTTTCTTCTATATTACGTAGCAAGAGTTATTTATTCTTTGGAACAAATCTATAGTATCAATTCCATGGCTATTTGCATTATGAACCTCCTCCAAGTGAGACACTTGTTTCTTTATAAATTGATCCATATTTCTCACTGCTAGACTATAATTAACATATATCATTGAAATAACCTTGACACTTTGATATAAATGAAATTAATGCTTATGATAAAAGTATATGGGCTCCATAACATAGTATTCGAACTCTGTATGCATTAAACATGAACTGAGGGTGTGTTAAATAGTACAAAAAATAATCCTAGTGTTGGATATATTGTTTGACTTGTCAAATGATATATATATATATATATATATATTTATATATTTACAATTTTAAGGCTTACTTATAGATTCAACTCCATGTATGGATTATCCATAGACTATCTCACTAACCAAGATTTGATAGATTGTTCAATTAACCAAGATATGTTATATTCTACTACTAATCACATGCTAACAAATTCTCCTACCAACCAAGATTTGACAAAGAACTCCCCTACCAACCAATGTTTGACATGTTATCCTACCACTATTAATGTATTATGGATTAGATTTCATGAAAAAAACTATGCTATTAAAGGGATGATTACAAAATTCACCATTCCCAACTTTTATTTTCATTAAACAAATATAAAGAGGGCATATTCTTTTCAAATTTCATATGCGCCAATTTCAGGAATTCAACAAAGACACAATCAATATGCTACAATATTTATACCGAGGGTGACTTATTAATACTGAAAGAGGCACAGACATGATAAACCAATATATGGAAAGGATATGGGATGAAGGAAAAAAATATCATGTATCAAGGCTATAACACCTAGATGTAGCTGCCAATGGGATATCATCATATTACTCATTGCATGTGGTAGCTGTGAATCCGAACAATGAAAAACAAGCAGAAAAAGAGAGCATCACTACTATACGATAGGGCATTATGGTAGTACATATGTGACACATCTACCTAGGTTGCATATGCACCTAATTACCTTAGCTATTGTTTATGAATTCTTACAAACACTTGGTGTACATTCTATATAGGCAATACATGGTGTCACATAAATATAAAACTAAATATTGTGACTATGTTTGGTTTATTTTTATGACTTACATTACATTAACGAATGTCAATTCTTCATAAGGGTGAAAATTTCCCCGCACAACGTAAGGAAGAAGGCATCTTAACGAAAGTAAATGATGTGTCAACTATTTTGAAGGGATCAATATCTACTCAGCTAAGAATGGTGTGTTTTTCCGGATCTGAACTATCTTTAGTGTGATTAGTGTGTTTTTCTGGATCAAAGATTGTGATTAGTGCTTGGGAAAAATAGAGTTTATGTTTTACAGTGATTTAGGCTCCACTATACTAAGTGATGATAGATTAGATTACCTGTTTCCAACACATATAGTGTAGCAACTCTACTGATTACGAATCCAGGTTGATTAATTTATGATTGGTTATATATTATACATATAATTGCACCAACACACACAAAGATTTTCATGATCAATACAAAGAGGAATATTAAAATATGAGGACTTCATTGATACATTTCAAGAGCTACAAGGACAAGTTCATGAAGAAAAAGGACACAACAAGGCTAACTACACTCTCCAAGGTAGATTGAACTACAAGCTAGATAAGCTCTGTGTGACTGACATTGGTGAGGAATGTTGTGACTGTCCCTGAGATTGGGTGAGTCGATAGACTGATGGAGAGATCCTTGTTGTGGACATCTCGACGTAATGAGATGATTTCACTTGAGATACTCTCACATTATTAAATGTTATACCATGGCCTGAGCTACAAATCATGGTGCTTTCGTGAGGGATTAACTACCCCTCTCTGTGCAAGACATGTCCAAGATGGTATGGGTTCACACATAACACAACTCTAGTAGTCTGGCTAACGTGCATGTGATGAGGCCAGTTGAGTAGCCATAGGATGGTCATCCTGGATTGGAGTGATGTTATAACACCCATATGATGATATGGTGGTCCTCTGGATTGAGTGATGTTATAACACCATTGAGTAGGTTGGCTAACGTGCATGTGATGAGGCCAATTGAGTAGCCATAGGATGGTCATCCTGTATTGGAGTGATGTCATAACATCCATATGATGATATGATGGTCCCCCAAATGGAGTAATGTTATGACACCATGGTCCTCTTGACAAGAGTTGACGATAGGTGGTCCTCCTAGATTGGAGTGATGTTATAACACATAGATGATGATATGGTGGTCCTCCGGATGGAGTGATGTTATAAAACCATGGTTCTCCTGACTGGATTTGATGATAGGTGGTCCTCCTATATTGGAGTGGTGTTATAACATCTAGATAATGATATGGTGGTCCTTTGGATGGAGTGATGTTATAACACCATGGTCCTCCATAGTGGAGTTGACGATAGGTGGTCCTCTGGATTGGCGTGATGTTATAAAACACACACACACACACACACACACACACACACACATATGGTGGTACTCCTGGATAGGAGTGATGTTATAACACCATAGATGATGATAAGGTTGTACTCCTAGATTGGAGTGATGTTATAACACCTAGATAATGATAAGGTGGTCCTCCTAGATTGAAGTGATGGTATAACACCTAGTAATGATGGGATAATACTCCTTGTGGAGTGCACATGATGCATTGAAGTGTTGGACAACGAAAACCTTTCCTATGATGTAAGAAGTCAATTAAAAGTTATAAAGTTATGAAGAAAATCCCAAGCTAGATGCTGGTTTTGTGAAGTGCAAGTCGAACATAATGTAAAGTCATGTATGAGTAATGTTGGACGTCTATATATATATGAGCTCCTTCAGTGATTGTGACATATTTCTCTTGCTCTTGTGCACTTGGTTTTTCTCTACAGTTGTCTCGGGAATTTCATTATAACTATTCTTGATCCTTCCATAGTTTGTTATGTATTTTTCATGCTCATTGGAGACTCACTATAACATGTGTCTTGTCCTTGGAGGTTCACTATGACATGTGTCTTTTCCTTGTAGGTTCTCTATGGCTTGTGTATTGTCCTTGGAGCCTCACTATGACTTGTGTCTTGTTCTTGGAGGCTCTCTATACTTGTGTCTTGTCATTGGTGGCTCGCTATACTCTTTTTTTGCACTCTAGAGGTACTTTCTATGCTTTTTCAAGCTGCAACAAAGATCTAGTTTGTTGTTTACGGGTTATGTATTACATGGTCTTGCATCTTTGCTTTGGCCTATGGTTTTTGGAAAAGGACTTAATAAATCCATGATTGGATATTGATATATAAGGACTTGATCATAGTCAAAGGTCAATGATTTATAAGGGTGCTATGACCGATGGGAGAACAAAATAACTAAAGCTACACATAAATAAACAACTCAACAGACGAAATGAAAATCAATATATTAACATAACAATATCCAACTAAGTTATTAAAAGTCAACTAATGATACTTTATTCTCCATCTAGATAAAAAAATAAGACCACTTTTTTTCTTGTATCATCTCAAATTCTAATTGTGATGGATAATGGTCATATTGTTGCTCCTGTCAAAACATGACAGAAGGACCAGTTAAAGTAATTAATAGCCAATCATTTAATTTTTTGTACAAAATTTTAAAAAACATCATTTCAGATATTAGATATACTTACAAATTTTCATATTAAGGCTTCTAAATCTGTTTGGTTGCTGTGATGTGTGGCATGAAATTTGAAAAGCATGGCCTTCGAGGCCTTGTCCTGAAACATACACTAATTTTATTTAATTATGCACCAGTAAAATATTAAAAACATTTAATGAATTTGAAATAATCTCATGACCAAATTCAAATACTTGTTTGCTCTCCTCATCAAACTTCCTCTATGCATACACTCTATCATATGCTTTCACAAGATCTTTCCATACTTTAACACTTACATCAATTGGCCTTCTTTTGTTCCTTTGGTCAGGATGAATTTCTTTTATCTTTTTTGTTTGGTTGCAACAAAATCTCTTGCAATTTTGAGTCATTTGTTTTTTTATCTTCTTTATTGACCAACTTGTCCCAAATTTAGTCTCCATGTCATGGACGACTACTTTTTGAATGTGCATGGGTATCTTCGAGAATGGAAGATGTAGATGCAATTTGAAGCATTGAAGGCATGATTCCTTTAACGTAAACATGAACACTTTTCCGACATATGTCATTTTGATATTCCCGGAGACAACGTTATATTCTATCTCGGTTTCATATGTACCAATGCAAGATGCATAACATATAATGGTTGTGGAAGAAATATGTGTCTAAGGAGTGCCTGTGAAATTGGACGTCTCTGCTCCCTGTTCCACATTCTTAAAGGTTATTTTGATTGATTTTCTCCTTGACATTTTTCACAATCCAAGAGTTTATGGGGAATCAATCGATTCCCTTTGACAATGTTTCTTTGGTTGGACTATTTCAATGCCTTTAGTAGATCATTCTTCCACATATTTGGCAGTCATGGACAAGTCCATACATTCTGTTTTCTTCACTGCTTATATCCCCAATATAGAATCCATTTCCTCTATCAAGTTCTCACTGTCATGTCCCTATATATGTACAATAAGTTTCTTATTTTAAATTTTAAAAATAAAAATAAACCTTATATATATATATATATATATAGAGAGAGAGAGAGAGAGAGAGAGAGAGGGGGATTTCTTCTTTTATAATTTTGAAATAAAAAAATAAAAAATAATATAATTCAAACAAGCAATGGAAACATGTACAAAGAAATAAATTGAGTATGAAAAACCTCATTCTTGAAAGAATCATATCCCTTTGCTCATTTCCCTCTGCTGCTTGACATTTTTTGGCATCCTAGGGTGATTTTTTCCCTCCAGACTATGGAAAATCCCTTCTGTTTTCTCCATACATTTTTCTTCCTTCCCTCTAACTGTTATAAACAAAATTAGTGATAAATGGATGGACATGTGTTTGATTTTCATATGATGCAAAAATTGATTTCATGACTACTAGAGGCCGAAGCACACACAAAAATCAAAGTTTTTAAGTTAAATCCACAACATGGGAGGAGGGGTGCGTCAAGATCTCTTCCCACCACCAACAGGGATCCAATAGATTAGTTATTTACTTTCATATCCTCAAGGAATTTTTGTGGTCTACTCTAACTCCGTGCAGAAGTCCCAATCTCCCTCGATTTTCGATTGTGAGTATGATGATGGAAAATTGGTGAATTATTTACATTGGTGACCTGTCGACGATGACCCAGGTGAGGAAATAACATAATACATAGATGGGAACATACTATTTATTTAGGTTTCTTAAATTCTTGGCCCTGCCTGACAAAGGAGGGCGACGATATAAGGCAAGATCTTATTCCTTCTTGTTGATCGATAGCTTGTTAAAAGATAGAAAATTGGAAATAAGATATCATCAAGTAGGTTTACCTAGTTGATCATAGAGGTGAGGACAGAGACAAAGGTGTTGAATGAAAATTGGAAAACATAAATTAGAATATGCAAGAATGAGTTTTGATCTCAACATTATTCGGGCCGGAGGGATATTTCCCAGTCGACGGAGGTATAAGGATAGCTCTCACTACACGAACAAATCGCTCGAGAAAGAATCCAGTTAGCCCACCCTACATATATAATAAAAAAAGGAAGAAGCATTGTGCTGGGATAAATAAATATAAGTCCTTTCCCTTTTCCTATGGGCCCTAAAAAATATTAGCTTCTCATGCATGTAAGAATTGTCATTCCATTAAATTTCCATAGGGTCTAAATCGATGTTCTTGTCTCAACATGTTCATTATGCTATAATTCTAGCTACCTGGCCATCCATGACCCACTCAATAAACTAAATAGGGGGCATGAAGATTTTTATTCATTGTGTGAGTTTTTTTTTTCGTTTTCTTTGAATAGTTGATGCTAAATTGAGCGCCATTAGCACTAGATTTAGTGCCGACTATTGGAAACAAATGTAATAATTTTGGGGCACTAAATGGGGAGAAAATTGTGCCTAATTTATCACCTATAGATATAAAGAGATAATTATGTTAGCCTTGTGATGACCAAAGTAATTTTTATGTAGAGAATGATTGAGAAGTCTCTCCAAAATCAATCTGAATAATTATGGACCCATTTTTCATTCTTGTACAAGATACTAGTGCCCTAAGTCTTACCTACTTCATTCAACCATGGATCATAGTATTTTTATGGATGCAACCCCTTAAAGGCCAAGGTTGACGAAAAAATCTAGAGGTTCAAAGGAAACTTGATATCATAGCATTGCATTAATGGTTCAGTTCCCTACAAATTTAGTTGATGTAAAATACGTCAATGACACTAAGATAATAAATATCACAACCACATAAATTTCACTCACTTCCAAACTTGGGGGAAAGATAATAAATAGTATTGTGAGGACAATGGTGAACCCATCACTACATGGGATGAATTCATGAAGGTGATGCATGAAAATTATTATCCTTTATGACACAAATGTGACCAATACATGAAGTCAAAACAACTACACCAACATTGTGATTAGTTAGTTGATGAATACACATATGATCAAAATACTCTTGTAGCTCATTCATTCATCAAGTAAGAGTACATAATTATTTTTCTAAGTACTAGAGAAGACTACAAAAGTACATCACTTGACAAAATATAGAGTTCCTAATCATTCATACACATGAATATGCCTAAATATTTGTGAGAAGCATTAAGAATAAGCACTAATACAAGAAACACCCCAACTCTTTTGATGACCAATTTGACTAAGAGTTCAATACTCCAAAGAATGACACAAATGCAAAGAATAAATAAACTTGTCACACTTTGGAAAAAAATTCTCAATTTGATAATTCCTCAACACCTACAAAAGAAGGAAACAAAGGTCAACTCTAAGAAAAGAAATAAGAAATATAAAGTGGTGCAACACTTACAAGACATTTAACCATCATAATACACATTTATGAGTTTGTAAATATCTTTTGGTGTAACTCACAAAACAATAAAACTATGATAATGATAAGAATATTGCAACCTATGCACCTGGATTTTCCAATGCCATTCTTCTCATAATGCATATAGACTCATCTCCTTCATTAAGCACAATTCAGTTGGACTAACAAAGAACACATTAATTCTACAGTCAAATGGGGGTTCATTAAAAACCTCTCCATGTTATTTTGATAACTATAATTAAAGAATTTTGATTCTCGTGGCCACTACATAATTACAAAAGCTCAAAACCCAAGCTCACCCACATCCTTACAACATTAGATGGAATCAAATTGAGAAGGAGAACTACATCACCAAGGAATGTATATTTCTATCCTTGGAAAACATGAGGTAACATGTGGTCACGTCACACCTTTGAATATCTACAATGATGTATTATTAGGAAACCCTACATGTGAGAGAAACATGGGGTCTATTATCATGACCTTGGAGCATCAACATTGAGTCAATAAAGGGTAGATTGTTCTATGTTTTCAAGTTAAAGTGAAAACTATATCTCTTTGTGGTTACAACCACATAATTTTATAAGTTAGTCAATCATTGTTAATGTTTAATCCATTATTATAGTTCTTTTTATTCAATAGATAACAATAGCATAATACAAGATCGCTGAGAAATACACAATCACAAGAGACACAACATTTATCCTGGGAAACCCTCTAGGGGAAGAAAACCCAACAAAACTTCCTTATTATAGATAGCCAATACAATGCCAAGAGATAACTCAAACTAATACATAAATTACTCTCCCAGATATGTGCCACTCTCTCTCCTGCTTCTCTAACTACAGATCCGAAACTTGTCTCATGAAATGAGCAAGTGAGTTGTGTGTATAAGTGAAGCGCTAGCCTCCTTATTTATATTAGAATGGCACATGTGAAGTGTCTCTTCACTGGTAGGGCTGAATTCTCCAATTGGGTGGTTATAACCACCTTAATTACATTCTGGGGTCTCTCTAATATCTGTTGGGGCCGACTTCTTATTCTGCCTATTATAATTATCATTTGACCAATCAACAAAAGGGGATTTGGTCCTATTACAATAGCCGACATGATTAATCCACAATGGGGATTGATCCAATGAATAATGTATCAAATAATAATAAGAGTACACTTTGCAGTTACATTATTTTAACACTCCCCCTTAACAAGAAGGGTATTCTTCAGCAACATCATGCGAGAGAGAGAGGCCTTTATCATCAACAACATCAAGTGGGTGAGAGGACAACATCATCAATATCATATTGGAACATTTACTGGCGTATCTATAAATCATCAGAAGTTTTCTTCATCGGCAACATCGTCATTCTCAAAGGAATGCCATCATCATTTGCATCAACATGTATTAGTATAAAAACTGATACATCATCATCATCACAACACAAGGCTGTCTCATCATAATACAAGACTGGTTTTACATCACAACTGTCAAGCTGGAAGCTCAGTACTCGCCTCATCTCAATGTCTTTATTTATGTCACAACACTCAGGCTGGAAGCAAGATACTAGAATGGTTTTACGTCACAACTATCAAGATGGAATCACAGTACTAGTCTCATCTCATCATCTTGCTTTACATCACAACACTCAAGATGGAAGCAAGATACTTGTCCTGCTTTACATCACAACCATTAGGTTGGAAGTAGGATACTAGACTAGCTTTACGTCATAGTTATCTAGCTGGAAGCTCAGTGCTAGTCTCATCATAGCATCTTGCTTTACGTCACAACCATCAGGTTAGAAGCAAGGTACACATCCTACTTTACATAACAACCATCAGGTCGGAAGTAGGCAATTAGTCTTGCTTTACATCACAACTATACAACCAGAAGCATAGTACTAGTCACACATCATATTGCTTTACATCACAACCATTAGGTTGGAAGAAAGGTACTCATCCTGCTTTACATCGCAACCATCAGGTCGGAAGTAGGATACTAGACTAGATTTAAGTCACAACTATCCAGATGGAAGCATAGTACTAGTCATATCACATCATCTTGCTTTACGGCACAATCATTAGGTCGGAAGCAAGAGATGTCTCATCACAACATCTACTCCCCCTTTCAAGGAGGTTCCTTTCGGACTATACCAAGCTTATCTCGAAAGTACTCAAACTTTATACGAGATAGTGGCTTGGTGAACACGTCAACAACCTGTTCATCCATGCTAATGTACTGGAGCTTTAAGGCTCCTCTCTGCACCATGTCACGGATGTAATGATAAAGGATATCTATGTTCTTTGACCTATTGTGGAATACATGATACTCTGTCATCTTTATGCATCTCTGGTTGTCACATAGAATCAAGGTTTCTCTCATCTATAAGTCAAATAGGCCGGTCAACAACTTTCAAAGCCATATAGCTTCACAGCTGGAAAACATGCAGAAATGTATTCTTCTTCCACTGTGCTGAGAGCAATACTGGAATGCTTCCTACTTTGCCACGAGATCATATCTAATCCCAAACCAAAACAACATCCTGAAGTGCTTTTCCTGTTAGAAACACTTCCTACCCAATCTGCATCAGTATATCCACTCAATGTGAAATCATGATCTCCATCATAGCTGAGACCATAATCTATTGTACCTTTAAGGTACCTCATCACATGTTTTGCAGCCACTAGGTGAACACGTCTGGGTTCTACCAAAAACTAGCTCAAGGTGTTCATGACAAAACAAATGTTTGGTCTGATGTTTGTCAGGTACATCAACGATCCAATAATGTATTTGTATAGTGTGGCATCAATCAATTCTGACGAAGTATCGACCAATAGCTTAAGCTTTACTTCCATGGGTGTAATCATGGGCTTGCATTCCAACATGTTGAATCTCTTCAAGATTTCAACCGTGTACTTCCCTTGTTTAAGGAAGATCCTCTCAGGACTCTGCCATACTGCAAGACCTAAGAAATAATGCATTAGGCCAAGGTATTTCATTTCAAATTCCAAGGCAAGTCTCTTTTTACATTCAGTGATGAGCTTTTCTTCTCTAGTTAAGAATAAGTCATCCACATATAACAGTAAAATTAGTGGCTAATTGTTCATGATTTTGAAGTAGAGGTTAGAATCTGCTTTACTCTTGGTAAAGCCTAAGCTTGTCAAGAAACTGTCTATACAGCCATACCAAGCTCTAGGAGCTTGCTTCAATCCGTATAAGGCTTTCTTTAATATGTAGACATGAGACCTCCTGTCTTCAACCTCAAATCCTTGAGGTTTCTCTATATACACTTCCTCTTCGATGGCACTATTTAGGAAAGTTGTCTTCATGTCCATCTGGTGAAGCTTCCACTTCATCTTAGCTACAAGAGCTATGATGGTTCTGATCGAAGTGTATCTGGCCACAGGAGCGAATGTCTCTTCATAGTCAATGCCTTCCTTTTGGGAAAAGCCACGAGCGACAAATCTTGCTTTATACTTCTCAATACTTCCATTGGCAGCGTGTTTTATTTTGAAGAGCCATTTGGAGGATACCACATCTTTATTCTTGGGTCTGGGAACTATTTCCCATACTTCATTCTTCACTATGGATTGGTATTCCTCTATCATGGCATCTACCCATTCTTTTCTTTGAATGGCTTCTTCAAAGTAGGTAGGCTCCTCTTCTAGGAGATCACACATCAAAGCCATATAACTGGAGAATGGCTTTGGTCTTTTCACCTGTCTCATAGTTCCTTGGGGAACACCATACTTCTCTCCATATTGAATAAGCTCTCTAGCCCAAGATGTCTTTCTTTTATGGAGGATCGTCATCTGAGGAGGTTCTTGCACTTCTACTATATCATGGTCTTCTAGAAGTTCCTCATCAGGGGAAGTTATGACTTCCCTCACTAGTTCTACAGCTCTAGGAACCTCCCTCATTGCAATACTGGGGATTACGGGTTCCTCTTCATATACTTCTTCAAGATGGAATAGTTTATATTTCTTGAGTGTTGCATCTTCATCACATGTCACATCCCTACTGATCTCAATGTGATGTTGACTTGGTATATAGATTCTGAAGGCCTTGGATACCTCACAGTATCCCACAAATATTCCCTTCTTTCCTGAAGGGTCCAACTTGTTTCTCTTTTCTTTAGGTATATGAATAAACACAGGATAGCCAAATATTTTGAGATGGCTTACCTCTGGCTTCTTTCCGGTGTACATCTCTTTCAGAGTCTTGAGCCCAAGTACACTATGGGATAATTGGGTCTACACATATACAACTACAATTGCTACTTCTTCCCATAAGCACATAGGAAGATCTTGATCATGGATCATAGTCTTCATAGCTTCCATTATTTTTCTGTTCTTTCGTTCAACTACACTATTTTGTTGGGGATTATAGGGAGTAGTGAGTTCCCTCTTGATCCCAACATCTTTGTAGAAGTTCACGAACTCTTTTGAGGTGTATTCTCCTCCATTATCTGACCTGAGTATATTGATCTTTCTCTCAGAAATATTCTCTATCAAGGCTTTGAATTCCCACTAATGGAGGACGATGACATTGGGCCACACACATCTGAATGAATGAGCTCTAGGACTCCTTCTACCTTGCTATCTTTCTTCAGAAATGGGTTCTTGATGTTCTTCCCTTGTGCACATCCATTGCATATGCCTTCATGGTCACCTTTGAGTTCTGGTAAACCTGTGACCACTTTGCATATGTATGGTAGTGCCTTGTAGTTGATGTGAGCTAATCTTCTATGCCAAAGTTCACATGGATTCTTCAATGGCGTGGGTCATGGTAG
>JASDQU010100744.1:159022-174542 GCA_032191745.1 Picea mariana | reverse complement strand
TGAAGCAAATATTAAAGGTAAGGAATACAATAAAAAATGAGGTCAACACTCTCATAGTGTTGTGACCAAGCATTCTTCCATGGAAACCTAGAACTAACACACGAGGTTTCTCCTAGAGGAGGTGTTAGTTGTATTAGGCAAAGCATTTACCTCTATATTCTCACATGCTATCAAGGATAATACTTTACAAAGACTGCTATCCCAAATATAGTCATCAACTTGTCATGTGTACCTTTGGATCTTATCAACTTGATTTAATCAAACCTGGAGCCTTGTCTTCAGGAATGAGTGCTTTCTTTTCTTCCAAGTCTCCTTCACTCAAGATGACGAGTGCTTTCTTCAACCTATCTTCTATACTAAGACAATACACTATGTTGACAGAAGGTTAGGTTAGAGGATAAGATCCATGATATCAAATTTCAATCCATCTAATACCTTGACTCAAAAAAGGTTGGAATGATGGTCCTAGCTACAACATGCAACACTCATCAAAATAATAATGCATATCAGAATAATCACACCTGGGTTGCTTCATTCCTTTGAATGTGTTGGATCTTGAGATCCTTCTGGATCTATGGAAAGAGATCTCTTCTCCTGCAAATACTCTTTAGGGTTTAACCATTAAACATATGTGAGTACATACCTCTGATGGCATTTGCAGGTAGTGGATCCATCTTGCAGCAGCGGTAATCATTACCAACTCTTAAGAAAACTTCAAGGGTGATTGCAACTGGTTCTACAGCTGCAACTGCAACTGGTTCTGAAACTGCAACTTAGGGTTTTATGAGGAAACCCTAATTTTTCAAACTTTGAATTTTGAAATTCTGATTGAGGGGATAGATGCGCTGAGCTGAGGTGAGTATGCTGGTGTAGTCAAAATTTTAAAAATCCAACTTTTACCCCCTCAAACTTGATCTGCAGATTTCTGGACTGGTGCTTCTAGTTTTCTGGTACTTCTGGTACTTTTGGTACTCTGGTTTTCTGGTACTTTGTGAAACTAGGGTTTCACTTTCTTGGAGATCTAGCCACTGAAAAGGTGCGCTGAAGGTGCCAAAATGATCCTTGGGGGAGGGAACACTTTTCTAGGTAGTTTTATGCAATATACCAGAAATAAAAAGATGCAGAATTGAAATGAAATTCTATAAATGGCAGAATAATAGTAATATAACCAACACAATCACCACAATAACACATAAATGATATAAGAACAACAACAATAATTAGCACTTTGATTCAGAAAGCAATGTTCATAGGCCTCTTCAAGGGGGCAACCTCCAGTCGAGCAGTGCTCTATTACAATAATCTTCAAGCTAGGGTTTTCATACCGTCGACCCTTACTTATATCTATCAAGAGAAGCATCTAGAGGAAGATCTTTCTAGAAGCAGAAGCTTCTATTAGGTCTTCTTACATCCGCTTTATTCTATTTTATTGAAAGGCCTTATTAATATTGACCTTTATTACATCCAAATATATTGATCTACCTATGTGTGGGTTAGGACCCTAACATGTCCACCCCCTTAAAAACAACCTTGTCCTCAAGGCTTGAGATGTGGAAACTGCTACAGAATGGTAGCTGGTTCCCAAGTGGCATCTGCTAGAGTCGTATCTTTCCAATGGACTAACACTTCCTTGATGGTTCTATGACCCAGGTGACGCTCATGCTGGTCCAAAACTTCTTCTGGCTGTAGCCAAATGGATCCTTCTTCAGCTAACTTTGGAAGGTTGGTTTGAATTTTTCACCTAGTTCCAATCACCTTCTTTAAGCATGAAACCTGAAAAACAGGATGTAGCTTCGACTGACTGGGCAGAGCTAACTGATAGGCGACTTGCCCCACATGCTTGAGAATTGTATAAGGACCATAAAATTTGGGCACTAGCTTCTGACAATGCTCGGCCTTGAGGGAAGTTTGCTTGTATGGTTGCAGTCATAAAAACACTTGATCCCCTTCTTCAAATTGACGTTCAGAGCAACCTTGATCTGCTTGTTGCTTCATGTGATTCTATGCCATGACCAAGTTCTCTTTAAGGGTACGAAGAATATCCTCTCGAACTATAAGTGTTTTGTCAACCGCCTGGACCTTCGAGGTACCCGGTAAGTATGATGGAATTGAAGGTGGCTTCTGTCCATATATCGCTTCAAAAGGAGTCATGCGTGTAGCTGTGTGGTAGGAAGTGTTGTACCACCATTCAACTAGGGGTAACCATTGAGCCCACTGATGTTGCTTCTTAGAGGCAAAACACCTCAGATATGTTTCCAAACACTTGTTTAAAACTTCTATTTGACCATCAGTCTGAGGATGATAAGCTGTGCTGAGATGCAATTGGGTTCCCTCTAGCTTAAACAATTCTTGCCAAAAAGTGCTTGTGAAAGTTCGGTCATGATCAGAAACAATAGAGTGCGGCATGCCATGAAGCTTGAAGACCTGGTCCATGAAAATTTGAGCCACCTTGGATGCAGTAAATGGGTGTTGAAGAGTGCATAAATGAACATACTTGGAAAGGTGATCCACAACCACCATTATGACTGATTTATTCCCTGATTTGGGTAAGCCGGTAATAAATTCCATAGAGATATCCTTCCAAATAGCAGGTGGAATCGGAAGTGGTTGTAGTGTGCCCGGAGATTTGATTGTTTCTCCCTTGTGGAATTGACACACCTCACATTCAATGACAAAATTATGGATTTCATGTTTCATACCATCCTAGAAAAAGGAATGTTTGACCCTGTCATAGGTTTTGGTGAACCCTGAGTGCCCCACTGTGGGTGTAAGATGAAGCTTAGAAAGTACCGTGGATTTAAGCTTTGATTGTTAACTTAAATACAAATTACCTTTGTATCTAAGATCATCCTAGAGCCAAGAGTACCGTGGGGGAGCCAAAGCATTGGTCTGCAATTGTTGGATCAGATGTAAACTTTTGGGATCTTGTAGCCATTCCTGGCGCACAGCTTGGAGCCAATCTGGTACAATGAAGGAAAGAGAAAAAAGGGATCCTTCTTCTACATATTTTTGGGACAGTGCATCCACCACTACATTGTCTTTTCCCTTCTTGTAAATGATCTCATAATCATATCCAAAGAGCTTAGTCACCCATTTTTGTTGCTTTGGGGAGGAAATGTGTTGTTCTAGAAAGTACTTGAGGCTTTGATGGTCAGTCTTAATTTGGAAGCGTTTCCCCAAGAGATAAGGACACCACAGATCAATGGCATGCGGAATAGCCAACATTTCCTTTTCATAAATGGGTTTTCCCACATTCCTTTCAGACAATTGCTTACTGGTGAAGGCCAAAGGTTGACCCTCTTGCATAAGGAAAATACCGATTCCTTTCCTTGATGCATCACATTCCAACACAAAGGTTTTTGTGAAATCAGGAAGGGCCAGAACCAGAGTGGTGCACATGGTTGTCTTCAAGGTTTGAAAGCTTGAGCAATGGCTGGAGTCCAAGTGGAATATTTATTTTTGAGGAGAGCAGTGAGGGGTGTTGCAATATTTCCGTAGTTCTTAACAAACTTGTGATAATACTCTGTTAAGCCCAGAAATCCATGCAAGCTTTTGAGAGTCTTTGGGTGCGGCCAGTCTTGCATAGCTTCAATCTTTTTCGGATCCACCCTGACGCCATCCTTGCCAACCAGATGACCCAAGTATTCTACTTCTGAGGCACCAAAAGAACATTTAGACTGTTTCAGGAAAAGTTAGTGTTGAGAGAGTAGATGGAGAACTTGATCCACATGAGTAAGATGGTTTGTCCAGGTTTTTCTATAGATGAGGATATCATCAAAGAAAACTAAGACAAAATGACAAAGAAAGGGACGAAAGACATGGTTCATGATGCTTTGGAAGGTGGAGAGGGCATTACACAAGCCAAAGGGCATGACCAAAAACTCATAATGGCCCTCATGAGTTCGAAAGGAAGTCTTGGGAATATTTACCTCTTTCATATGTATCTGGTGATAGCCAAAGTGAATATCAAGTTTAGTAAAGAATTGGGCGCCACTCAATTCATCCAGGAGGTCATTAATGACAGGAATGGGGAATTTGTCTTTAATGGTCAGTTTGTCGAGGGCACGAAATTCAGGACACATTCTCCAAGAACCTTATTTCTTCAGGACCATGACTATAGGAGAAGAGTAAGGGCTCATACTAGGGCAGATAACGCCTGCATTAAGGAGTTCCTGAACCATTTTCTCAATTTCATTTTTTTGTGAAAATGGGTGGCGATATGGACATATATTGGGAGGAAGGCTTCCAGGTACAAGGGGAATGGAATGATCATGAACACCACAAGAAGGAGGGAGTCCTTGGGGAGTGGAAAATACCATTTGATGTTTAGAAAGGAGGGTTTGGAGGTCTTGCAGCACCGAGGGTGTCTCTATTGCTTGTATGGCATGGAGTTGGGCAATGACACCAGAATGACCTTTCTTGAGCATATTTTCCATGCGATGGGAACTAATGACCTCAGGTGAAACTATAGTGATGCCTTGGAATTTATATTGGTGGCCTTCTTGGTTGAATTGCATGGTTAATGCCTTAAAATCCATGAGAATGGGACCCAAAGTTCTTAGCCAGTCTGCACCCAACACAATGTCACAACCACCCATGTCGATAGAAAACATATGGGATTTTAGGTGGTAGTCACCAATTTGGAGACACACATTTTCATAGTGCCCTCCACATTTCATGGAACCACCATTGGCAATCATGATTTGGAAATTGTTGACAGCATGGATGTAGCAATGAGTTTCTTGGGCAATGCAGCGATGAATAAAATTATGGGTGCTTCCACTATCAACTAGAATGATGACCTTCCGATGCTTGATGTAATCGATTAAATTGAGGGTTTGGGGAGTGGAGAAGCCAGTGAGAGCATTGAGGGAAATGATGGGTTCAACTTCGGGAGGGTCTGAGGGAGGGGTTATGTCAGTGATTTCAGGTGACTCAGACACAAGGGGAGTTTCAACATCCTCTTCCGAAATATCCTCAGAGATGGCCATAAAGATCTTTTGTTCCTTACACTTGTGGCCCGAGAAATATTTGTCATCACAATTATAACAAAGGCCTTTGAGTTGGCATTCAACCATTTCAGCCCTAGTCAATTTTTGGATCTTTAATGGGGCGGAGGGAGTAGTGGGAGTTACGGGTTTAGGGTGAGGGATAAAGGAGGGTTTTCTGTTTTGAGAGGATACAACCTGTTGTGCTTCTTTATCTCTTTTAGTATCCTCCACCCAAGTCGAGGGTCGAGCCATGAGGACATGGGCCCGAATCTCCTCCTTGAGGCCACTGATAAAACACTCTCGAAAGAAAGCATCAGTCATGCCATCTGTTCGAAAAGACAGGCACTCAAAGGAAGCTATGAAGTCTTCTACTATTCCTAATTGTTTCAACTTTGTCAAATGACCCAAATGGTTGGTGTCCATGTCAAAGCATTCATAAAGCTCAATCACAAATTGGGTCCAAGCAATATACCCTTGACGGGAAGTTTTTCTCCATTGCCACCATTGCCAACGTTCTTGATCTAGATGGAGAACACCATACAAGAGTTTGGCCAAGTCATATGTAATGTCATATAAAGAGAAATAATGTTCCATTTGGGTTACCCAACCAGTGGGGTTTGAGACATCAAATTTGGTCACATCCACCCGCGGAAGGCATATGTCACGTTGAAAGTGATGGGACTGAAAGGTATGGGAATGGGCGAAATTTTCACCTTCAGTCTTTGGAGGTGCTTTAGAGAAATGGTCATCTGTAGGGATCTTCATTTTGGTGTAGAGTGATGCAAATACAAATTCAAGCTGGGTGGTCAGTTCTTGTTTGACTTCCTCCATTGAGGACTGCATGGTTGTATTTATGGTAGCATTGATGGACGAATCGATGGAGGCAATAGTAGCACTGAGTTGTTTCACTTCTTTTTGGGTTTCGAGGAAACCAGATTACATGGTGTTGAAGTGACCTTCCAGGTCTTGGCTATAGGTATGGGCCATGAGGATGGGTGAACTGAAAAGGGGCGGGCGGGGTAAAAAATTTTGCTGAAAAAATGATATGGATGAATGTGATGAGGGCGAAGAGATGAATCCAATGGAATAGGTCTCAAATAATGGTGAAAAAATTTCCAAATTTATTTATTATTATTTTTTTTTTTACACCTGCGAAGTTATACTCCATTCTGAAGAATACTGCACTGATGAAATCCCCAAATGATTAACCAGAAAGAAATGTGTATTTACTTGGCAACCCGAACACAGTTGCGCAACAATATATCTTGTCTGTTTTAATTTGTTTATGTTTCTGTCCCCCAAGGGTTAGGTATTCAAGGGTTCTACAGACAAGGGTTTGCCCTGTGCTATAGCTCTCTGATATACGTGTGGGGTCCAACAGTAGTACTCGGCCCAATATCTCAGGGAACTAACTAAGGAGGATAGACCATACCCTTAGCTGTACTACCCGAATACCCAGGTACTAGAGAGTATCTTCCCGAGTGCTGTTCTTCGTGACACTATAGCAGTCTGGTGACCGATAGGTTTATCTAAAGAGGGCTTTAGGAAATATAGGCCGATCCGTACATAGGTGCTTTTTGATGCGCTATCACTTGAAGGGGTACCAACAGGGGCTACAAGGGTGGCCAACAGATGTGTGCTTAAGAACCACTTGTATTTCCTGCGTGTATGAATCCCTCAATTGCGGGTTATGTGTGTAACGACAGATCTCTGTGGCTTAAAGATGTCAAAATACGTCTCTACCCTAAAAAAAAAATTCCCACAATTTCTGCCAAGGAAATTGCTTTGATACCATTTGCAATATACCAGATATAAAAAGATGTAGAACTGAAATGAAATGCTAGAAATGGCAGAATAACAGTAATATAACTAGCATAATCTCCACAATAACATAGAAATGATATAAGAACAACAACACTAATTAGCACTTTGATTCAAAAAGCAATGTTCACAGGCCTCTTCGAGGGGGCAACCTCCAGTCGAGCAGCGCTCTGTTACAATAATCTTCAAGCTAGGGTTTTCATACCCTCGACCCTTATTTATATCTATCAAGAGAAGCATCTAGAGGAAGATCCTTCTAGAAGCAGAAGATTCTATTAGGTCTTCTTACATCCACTTTATTCTATTTTATTGAAAGGCCTTATTAATATTGACCTTTATTACATCCGAATATATTGATCTACCTATGTGTGGGTTAGGACCCTAACATTTTAGGGCTGAAATACCTTTCCAACAAAAAAGCCCTAATTTTCATGTACGACAACAATGACATTTTTCACTTTTCTCTTGTGAAAGATGCTCTCTTTAGCTTGGCTCTGATACCATGTTAATGTTTAAACCATTATTATAGTTCTTTGCATTCAATAGATAACAATAGCATAATACAAGATCATTGAGAAATACATAATCACAAGAGACACAACATTTATCCTGGGAAACCCTCTAGGGGAAGAAAACCCAACAAAAATTCCTTATTATAGATAGCCAATACAATTCCAAGAGATAACTCAAACTAATACAAAAAGTCCTCTCCCAAATATGCGCCACTCTCTCTCCTTCTTCTCTAACTGCAGATCTGAAACTTGTCTCACGGAATGAGCAAGTGAGTTGTGTGTCTAAGTGAGGTGTTAGCCTCCTTATTTATATTAGACTAGCACGTGTGAAGTGTCTCTTCACTGGCAGGGCCGACTTCTCCAACTGGGTGGTTATAACCACCTTAATTACAATCTAGGGCCTCTCTATTATCTGTTGGGGACGACTTCTTATTCTGCCTATTATAATTATCATTTGACCAATCTGCAAAAGGGGATTTGGTCCTATTACAATAGCCGACATGATCAATCCACAATGGGGATTGATCCAATGAATAATATATCAAATAATAATAAGAATACACTTTGCAGTTACATTATTTCAACAGATTGTTCTATGTTTTCAAGGTAAAGTGAAAACTATATCTCTTTGTGGTTACAACCACATACTTTTATAAGTTTTTCAATCACTCTTTGTGGTTGCAACCACATACTTCCATAAGTTATTCAATCACACATGTAAATAGCTTATGTGGACTACCTAACCAATGTCTTGTATGAAACTATCATGGCTAAACTAATATCCACCACTAACACTCCAAAATTTTATTGCACTTCTTGAGGTGACATGTCAACTAGCTCTAATGATTAAAGTTGATTGTATTATCATCATTAAGGACCCTAACAACTAACATATTCTCAGAAACACTAAGAGTTTTCTATTCCTTTTGTTAGCATGGAAATCATCTCATTGATGGTAGATTTACACTATAAATATATAATTCTAATCATTGTAAATCATCATGAAATTGTACATTGTTAAAAAACATTTTGCAATGATATCTTTCATGTTATAAATCTCTATCGTAGTTTCATTATATCTAGAGAAATAACAAGTTCATGTCATTGCTTCGATCCTTTATATTTATTGTAGCTCATCCATTTATATTGGAATATATGTATATTTGAGCCAAATATGGGTCACATTGTGTTTTTATCTCTTTTGGCTCTATTATCTCTTTGTTCCTTTACTAATTTACATTACACTTTATCCCTTAAGTGTCATAACTCTACAAACCCCTTCTATATGATTATGAAACATCAAGACACTTGTGCATTCCTTATTTCTTTGGCATGGTTGAGTTTCTACTTATAAAGGTTCATTTTTCATAGTGACCTACTTAGAGGATATTCTGCATGCATCACATAGAACATCTTTCAACGTCTATTCTTTGCAATAAAAATATTCTAGGGATTCAACTATGCCCTAATAATTCTAAACTACAAATGTAAACAAAATTTATTTTAGAGGGAGTTGCGATCTCTAACCTACAACTTACATAATGAAATTTTGATGTTTTGACAATAGGAACAAGGTTCATGAGGCTATATACATGGTCATAGGAGGAAACAATTATGTTAGGCCCTATATGAGGCTTTTAGGCCTTCAAGGATAATCATAACTACTCATACCACCACACATGACCTCTTACTAGTCTTCTAGTCACTTGGAATAGTGACAATGATATGGGCCCCCTTGCATGGACCATGAAAAGAGAGCATATTAACAAGATAATATCAACAACAATCTCTTGGTGCATATATGTTATGTGACTAATGTCATTGTTGTGTAATGCATGATCTAGAGGAGGCCATGGACAAAGGACGTGGACAATGTAGACCTACTAAATCAATGAGAGGAAAGTGGGTGTCCATATAATTGGATATAGAATCTCCAGATACAATAAAGGTAAGAAGAAAAAGCAACGTCAACCAAAGGCGGATGGTGTTTATGAACTCAAAAATTCTACAACACATACAAGATAAATTTATATAAACTATGTTGTTGTTTTCTTCAAATCCAAAACTTGATATCAATATGTCAAATATATGAGTAAAGTGAGGTTTTATGTTGGATATCCTATTGGTTGTAATGATATAATTTGTGTACTAAAAATCATTGACTATGTTGTGTATTATAGGGTTCAGATGAGGCCATGGAAACATATCGTGTTATATAAAATAAGGACACAACGGATGTTGCAGGACATCTATTAATACATTGTTTATTGTGAATATATACATGTTTTTATTAATCAATAAATTTTTTATAACATACGTCTAATATATGTATGTACTCGTTCATGTACATGTATTTTTCTATGAAGATATTTTGGACTGGAAATGGATGTTTGTAATACATTATGATCCAAGATTAAGGCATGTATTTGACGATGCATTAGTGGATACTGAGAAAAACAATGATGGCCAACAAAATGAGAGAGGGATTAGAGAACATTGAATAAATTGACATCCATGATGATGCTGAAGATGGTTATGTTTAGGCACAAGAAGACAACAATCTAGAGTTAGATGATGTTATGGAAGACAAAAATATGTATGGTATATAAAATGATGATCCAAATACATATGGTAACAATATGGATGGTCTATAGTCAAAATTTTAATGATGATGAAGATGATTCAAGTCAAGATGAGATGATGATAATATTAACTACTTGAAAGTTCATATGAACATTGTCAATGATACACTAGATGAAATTGTTGTAGACAATGATGTTAGTGACAAAGACTTCTAAATTTTCATAATTCTTTGTAATCCATGTTTAAAAAATGATGATTCTGGCCTAAACATTGAAATGGTTCAGTATTATTTGTGTCAATACAAATTACATATTGTAATATTCTTAAACTGTTAAAGATATGGTATGAATTGTTGGTAGAAAAAAATAGAATTAAAAAATGGCATGTTTTATTAAGAACTAAACATAAAATAATTAAACAAAATAAAATTTTTTAATCACCTAGAATTAAGTGAAAATTTAATAAATTAAAGCTCAATTTTAGTTTCCTATTTCATATCAAAAAATTTATATTTAATCTCAATTATTTCACTGAGTCTCAAAACCCTCCCATACCGTCAATGCATTCGCCTAGTCTAACCATGTAAAATTTCGATGCATACAGTCACGTTTTGAAGAAATTTCAACGTTGGTCCCATTCACTCCTCACTGTGCCAGGTCAATTGATGACATTGTATATGGGAGTGTTGGAAGACATTCCATGACATTTCAAGAGATCTTTGTCCAAGATTATGTAGATGGGAATGATGAATGATGAAAATGAGACCACATGACGAAGGTTCATGCAAACATGGAGGATGTCGAAGATTATGCGGGGACGTCATGCATCCTTGTGTCTTGAAACCCTTGCATACCGTCAAGACATGTGTCTCGTCTAACCATGTCAAATTTAAATGCATACATGCATAGTTTGAAGAAATTTCAATGTTGGCACCATTCACTGCTCACCATGCGGTGTCAATGGATGACATTGGTGATGAGCGTGTTGGAAGACGTTCCATGAAATTTCAAGAGAGTTTTGACAAAAATTCTATATATGGGAATGAGGAATGATGACAATGAGACTACATGATGAACATTGATGCAAACTTGGATGATCTCAAATATTATGCGAGGACATTAGGCATCCTTGAGTCTTGCAACCCTCACATACCATCAAGGCATGTGTCTACTCTAACCATTTTAAATTTCGACACATATAAGCATAGTTTGAAGAAATTTCAATGTTCACCCTATTCATTGGTCACCGTGCGACATCGATGGGTAACATTGGTGATGGGCGTGTTGGTCAAAGACGTTCCATGACATTTTGAGAGAGTTTCAAAAAAGATTATATAGATGAGAATTATGACGAATGTTGACAATGAGACTACATGATAAACATTGATGCAAACGTGGATGATCTCAAAGATTATGTTAGGAATTCAAGCAATATTCTTCAATCTTGAGACCTTCACATACCATCAAGGCATGTGTCTAGTCTAACCATGTCAAATTTCGACGCATGTAGGAAAAATTTGAATAAATTTCAACATTGGCCCCATTCACTGCTCACTGTGCAACATTGGTAGATGAAATTGGTGATGGGCATGTTGGAATATGTTCCACGAAATTTCAAGAGAGTTTCGTCAAAAATTTCGTAGATGTGAATGACAAATGATGACAATGAGACTGCATGATGAATGTTGATGCAAATGTGGACGATCTTAAATATTATGTGAGGAAATCATGCATCGTTGAGTCTTGAAACCCTCACATATCATCAAGGTATGTGTCTAGTCTAACCATGCCAAATTTCAATGCATATAGGAACAATTTGAAGAATTTCAGCGTTGGCCCCATTCACTGCTTGTTGTGCGACATCGATGGATGGCATTGGTGATGTGTAACATCCCATGCTTGTGCGCACTGAGTGAACTTATTCTTTGAGGACACTTGCGTGCAAGTGATCTAGGTTATTATACTATTGGTTGTTTTGATTATGATTATGAGATATTGTGGATTTGTGATTTGGTTGTATTTACATAGACAGGTGCTATTGACTAGGTTCTCCTGAGTGTGCAGGACTTTGGACATTGAGGATGTAGAGGAATCAATGAAACCCCTTGGACTCTAGATCGAGTCAAGGAGTGGGCTGTTAGGGTTTGAATGTTGTTTATGTGACATATGTACATATGATTAGATGTTATGATCATTGATTATTATTGTTGACATGATTCATTAATGAATGCAAGATGACAATAGCTTGCTGAACAGACTCACATTTGGAGTAGAGGGGTCATGCAAAACAACCATAGACATTGAGGGAGAGGTGTGGTAACATCCCTGACACAACCTACTAACACTCGCGTCGTGGCTCTAACTGTAGGTTAATGATTACCTAGTTCGAGAAGACCCACGATGCCATGAGAGTAGAATGTGACAGTCGCTCACGATGATTCCAAGGGGCACACAATAAGGTAGGGGCCTTATTCCTTAGAGGCCCTTAATATCCCGCAAGATCACCTAGCGGAGTATTGACTCTAGGGGTTTGACGTCTATCAAATTCAGTCAAGAGGCAAGTGGCACCCTTGGAGCACATAGTGCGTCTTGAAGGGAACGTCGCGCAAGGAAAACATAAAGAGGTGAGTGACACCCTTGGAGCACATAGTGCGTCCTAAAGGGAACATCGCAATTTTAACTATAATAAGTTAATAAACCTAGTGCCTAGAAAATTATTTCTCCTTAGGACTTGGTCGGCCTTAAAATGAATGACGTGATAAGTAAAGTTTAATAGGAATTTTCCCTTAAAAACTGTCGCCAAGCCTAGTGAATTTAAAACGTAGGTCTAAGTAGAACATGTGGTTAATATATATATATATATATATATATATAAAGAAGGGGGGGAGTCCCCGAGGTGTAGGACAGTCGGTGACGGAGTGTGTTGTTAAGCCACTCCGTGATGTTAAAGTCACTGGTTCGAAACCTGCGGGGACAAAAAATCCAACCATGTTATGGGTTGGTGTGGCTCAGGCCAGGTGCGATCCCCAGGTGATTTTGATGGCTTAGATGCCCCTGAGTCGCGGTTTCTCAAGCCATAGGTTAATCGCATAGTCAACAGGTTCTGCACAAATTAACAAACAAAAAAAAAAACAAGAAGGGGGGGTAAGAAATTCAAACTTAATAATTAAAGTAATTTTTTTTTATTTTATAATGGAGGATTAAATTTATTAAAAGGGTAAATGGTTGCTTTTATCTACACTTGCTAAATTGATTTTTAGTTAAAAAGGAAAAAGGGGGAAAATTAAAAGAAAAAGGAAACTTAAAAGAAAAAGGAAACCTAAAGAAAAAGGGAAACTTAAAGAAAAGGGAAAACTTAAAGAAAAAGTTGAAGGTCTAACTTAGTAAGGAATCTAGCCTATGGAACTTTCTATTTATGAACTCAAATAGGAATTAAGTAAGGCGTAAGTCATTTAAGAATTGTAAGGGAATAATGGGACGCTGAGGACCATTTTTAGGAACTCTTTTAGGTGGGTGAGGGAAGTAGGAATAATTAATTAATTAATAAAATTGATTTTCTGGTGCAACTAGGGGATCGGGTGACATGTGTACGGGGGAGGTTTTTCCTAATTAAATTAATAAAAAGGGAATATAAAGAGGGTTTTGGGAAACTAATGACTAAGAAAAATCTATAAAAAGGATGTCAGAGGAGGAGTGAAGGACTCATCTGGCTTGCGTAACATTATTCTACTGAATTTTATCTTGAATGAGCATTCTCTTATGGGAGTTGGGATAAACAACTCAGGTAACAAGTGGTAGCTCGAACTTCTGAGGCAAGTTGGGTGCTATCATTCTCTAGTATTGTGTGTGTGGCCCCTTTGCGGCTCGGGGGGCTCAGGGAGAAGAAGAGTACCCTGAGCGTTGGCTGGGAGGTACGGATGAGGTCACATCGATTGGAAAGCAAGAGCTGGACGAAGCACGTGTGGGACTACAACTTCAAAGCATTCACATTTGGCTAAGGTACACCTGTTAAAGTTGGTACTTGCAATGAAATTTAATTTGCACATGTTTATTTTACTGTACTCAGATGAAGATTTCATTGCCATGAGATTTCGTTGCACATGCATTTCTACGGTAATTGTAATCCCCTTGTCGCTTGATTCTTTCATTAAGAACCCTTCCTATCCACAATATCCTTTATTTATGAATTACTGTCTATTTGTGCATGGCCAAAATGAGCCCCAGACTCAAAACCTTGCCTGCACTCTTATATCTCCTGCCTGCATTTTCTTTATTCCTTGGTTGCACTTTTATTTCATGATTTTCTTCTCCACGGAGAAGATGTTGATGCATATTTGTGTTTTATCCTCTGTTCCTTGATCCTTTAAGTTATTAATCTATGCCCGAGCAGTCGGCCAGGAGCCAAATCGACTGTCTTTCACTCCGGTGTTAAATATTTATATTCAAATGCCCTGATTTCCTGTGCATGGATAATAAGTGTGGGATCATTCCTCTTCCCAGTGTTTATTTGCATCGAGTTCCTCTGCATCTTCCCTTGAGTTGTAATCTCGACACCCTCTCTTTTTACTCGAGTTTTCACCGTGCATTTACACCTTGTTTTCTCAGAAAAGTATAAAAGGATCTATCTGACAAATCGTTGCTATGCGTTGTGAATTTTGTATGATGATCATTTATATCCTTATGCTTTCTGCATTGACTATTCATTGTTGTATCCTTATATTATAGTTATATAATCCGCATGATAATCCATTGTATAGTTATAAATCGTTGTTGTATAAATCATGTATAAACCGTTGTTGTGTATAAATCATTGCTGTATAAATCATATATAAATCGTTGCTATATGGTTATATAATCCATATGATAATTCATTGTTATCCTTATATATTTTGTGTTGACAATCGTGGTTATTCTTTTACATTTTTATATTTGGTCTGAAAAGTCTAGAGTAAATATTCTTATATATTCAAATTTCTAAATAAACATAAATACAAAAACTTCCTGAGAAGGATACGGTAATCACTCCTAGAACATCCAACCATTACTTCAAGAATAAAACAATGAGAATGTTGCCTTGCTATAACTGTCCCTTCGATTTTTCTCATCCTTTGACAACGCTGAGTGTCAGAGAAATGATTTTAATTATCCAGTCATTGACAATGTAGAGTTGCCTGAGGACTGGAAGGAACACTCTAAATTTTTGTATTTAATAGTTGCTTTATAGCCACGATGCCAGTGGTACGTATGCTAGCGAATTTCAGCTTACCTATGGAATTTTCCGTTTGGATTCAGCTGTAATGGATTATTCACTACGTGATCTGGCACAGTGTTAACAATGGTGATTACACAACCATCGACCCATTCAAGTTGTTATTATCAGTCTTATAACTTTTGCATCAATAATTAATTGCTTTTATACACCAATTGTTTATAGATCATCCATTGACCTTCACAACAATAAATCAATTGTTTTTATATAGTAATTGCTTATTTATCAGTTGTATATATAAGTTTTTAACTTTTCCACAATAGATTAATTGCTTAAATGGTAATAGCTGCAATGAAAATGGATTGGTTGCTTAATTGGAATGGTATTATAATAATTGATTAATTC
>JASDQU010100744.1:132430-155166 GCA_032191745.1 Picea mariana | reverse complement strand
GCAATGTTTCGCATCTTGTCACAATGATAGCATTGTACAGATGAGTAGTCTCTTTCCTTTCGTTGTCCTCTCTTCTGAAATCTCCTTGGATGAGATTCTTTATGATTGAATTTATTTGATTGTTGAGGCTCTTTATGAGTCCCCTTTTGGAAGTAGGGTTTCTTCCTTCCTCCTTTATTGTGAGTAGATAGGGATTGATAATCATCCCTTGCTAGTAACACTTCACGATTCGCTACTCTTGTTTCTTCTTGGATGCATTCTTCCCATAGACTGTTAAACTTCAATTTCTCCTTTCTGGCACATATCGTCTGGATGAAAGCATCCCAAGGTATTTTGAGACCATTTAGGGCCGTCATTATGAGTTTGTCTTCGTCTATGGTATCTCCAATAGCTTCTAGCTGTTCTTTGAATTCTGAGATTCTGGAGAAATATTCCTGAATCATTTCTCCTTTCTGCATCCTTGTATTCTTCAGTTGAGTTCTAAGATTCATCTTCCGATTTATTTTCTTTCCTTCATACAGTCTGGTCAAGGAATCAAAAATTTCTTTCGGGGTCTTATTAGATGACACATAAGGAATCATATGGTCTTTGATTGAATCTGCAATGATTCTTTTGGCCCTTATTGTGTCCTTTTGATGCTTTGCCTTTTCTGCACCATCGTCGGGTTCCGGTAATCCTTCTTTGATGAATCTTGCTAGGTCATTCTCTTCAATAATGAGGCCAATTCTATACTTCCAGGCACATAAGTTTTCCACTCCTTCTAACTTGTCAACAAGCTTAAGGCTTGTAGACATCTTTACCTGGAGCTAGGAAAATGACCGAAAAATGAAAGTGCTCAAAATAAAAAATTGAACTTACCAGGAGGTGCGCTTGGCTAAGGCGAGTAGCCTGGTGTGTTTGGATCTGAGAAAATCCAACTTTTTCTCCTTCAAACTTGATCTGCGGATTTCTGGACTGGTGCTTCTAGTTTTCTGGTACCTCTGGTACTTCTGGTACTTCTGGTACACTTGTTTTCTGGTACTTCTGGTACTTTGTGAAACTAGGGTTTCACTTTCCAGGAGATCCAACCACTGAAAAGGGGCACTAATAGTGCCAAACTGATCCTTAGGGGAGGGCACACTTTTCTAGATGGTTTTGGAGATGAAAAGATTCACCATCAAAAATCCCTAATTTTCATGTACGTCAATAGTGACGTTTTTCAGTTGTGAAAGATGCTTCCTTCAGCTTGGCTCTGATACCATGTTAATGTTTAAGCCATTATTATAGATGTTTTCATTTCATTAGATAACAATAGCATAATCCAAGATCACTGAGAAATACACAATCACAAGAGACACAACATTTATCTTGGGAAATCCTCTAGGGGAAGAAAACCCAACAAAACTTCCTTAATAGATAGCCAATACAATGCCAAGAGATCTCTTAAACAAATACATAAAGTCCTCTACTAGATATGCGCCACTCTCTCTCTCCTTCTTCTTCGGTAGCAGATCTGAACTTCTCTCTCAAAATGAGCAAGTGAGTTGTGTCTAAGTGAGGCGCTAGCCTCCTTTATTTATACAAGTCTGGCAGGCTGAAAATTAAGTATCTACTGTTATGTGTCCCACAAATAGCACCTAGACTTTCGCGATATACAAATTGACACGCAGACTTGTGGACATAGTCTCTAAATAAAGTATGGAATGAGATTTTATACATCATATGCAAAGACCCCGTATGAATTTCATATTTAGCGATTTTTTTTTATCAGGAGCTCTGGGGTTGGCGGGCTGAAAATTGGGCCTCTATTGTTCCGCGCTGTACAAAAACATTGTTCTAGAACATATGCGGATCCCTCATTCCATACTTGGGCACTTTTTGGATCACGGGTTCGCGACCTGGCAGGCTGAAAATTAAGTATCTATTGTTCCATGTTCTACAAATAGGACCTGGACTTCCGCGATATACAAGTTGACACGCGGACTTGTGGACATTGTGTCTATCTAAACTATTGAATGAAATTTTATACAGCATATGCAGATCCCTCATTCCATACCTAGGAAGTTTTTGGTTCGCGGCCTGGCGGACCAAAAATAGAGTCTCTATTGTTCCATCTCCTACAAATAGAACCCAGACTTCTACGATATACAAGTGGATAGGTGGACTCGGGCTGGTTGGCTGAACATTGCAGTTTTATTGTTCTGTAGCGATCCCGTATGAATTTCATATCTAGTGATGTTTTTTGATCGGGTCTGTGGGGCTCGCAGGCTGAAAATTGGGCCTCTATTGTTCCGTGTTGTACAAACCCCAGACACATCTCCATGATTTACAAATTGACAAACAGACCTGTGGGCTGCGTGGCTCAACATTGCAGTTTTCATTTTTCCTTGTCCTCCGAATAGCCCTCGGAGTTCCGCGATATACAGATTGATAGATGGACTTGAGGGCTGGCAGGTTCAAGTTTGCCATTGTTTACAGATACTAATCCTTATCAACTATCTAACATATCTAAAAACATGATTTTCAATACTAAATTATTAATAATAATTTTTTCTATTGCAGAATTTAATTAAACGAGAAAGTTTGTACAATCTGGTCAGGCGATTGATATAAAAGTTTTCTGACAAATGAGCAATACATAGTAAACATGTACTTTTAGAAAGTATGGACAAGAGATTTTATAGAGCATATGCAAATCCCTTGTTCCATACTTGGGCACTTTTTGGATCACGGGTTCTCAGCCTGGCGGGCTGAAATTTGAACCTCTTTTGTTCGGTGTCCTGCAAATATCACCCAGACTTCCGCGATATACAAATTGACAAGTGGACTTGCGGATTCCATGACTGGTGAGTTCAAGATTGCAATTGTTTAGCAATGCTTATCCTATCTAACTTCAGCTAAAAGCATTATTTTTAGATACTAAAATATTAATATTAACTATTGTTATTGTACAAGGGAATTACATTAAATTATTAAAGGATGTTAAATCGATTATTTTTTAAAAAATGAAGGAAACAAAAGAATTTTTTTGTAAAATTCTATCACCGCAAGCATAACAAGGACCTATTTTAAGTTTAAGGCCCTCTTGTTCATATGATAACACAATTTCACTCTGCACAGTATATATTCGTTGATTTCAAATTATTCCAGGATATTAATTTTACCAAGTTCATCAGATAAGCAAAAATTGTGAAAACAACGATCAATTTGAATTTTAAGAGCCTCTTGTTGGTATGATAGGACAGTTGCACTTTGCACACTATATATTCGTTGATTTCAAATTATTTCACAACAATAATTTGACCAAGTTCATCGATTAAGGAAATTTGCCAAAACAAGTCACATAGTACATTTGCATCACAACGCCATAGAAATTATCAGGCAGATCTGCATGCTAGCTGGCCAAAAAAATTCAATTATATTGTTCCGTGTCCTCCAAAGAAGAGATGGAGTTCCATGGTATACAAATTGACAGACAAACTAGATAACCAAGAACCAACCATACTTTAAACAACCCAAAAGAAAGTTCCCAGAAGGTTCCATTGAGCAGAACCCATCGACCTTTGCACCAAACAATTTGATATACAAAGAAAAGACGTCGACGCATTCCTTTTCTCTTGAAACGAACACTCATCTAGATGTTGAACAAATATTACAAAGAGACATGAGGTATTTTTCGTTTCCTCCCAAAGTTTGATTTAATTTTTTTTTTTGCCCTTCTTCAGCCGATATGCAAAATTGCATTGTCCTCATTTAAGGTGAATTTGGTCTGTATCCGAAGCTATCACAACATATAGACACTACTTGCCTTTTTCTATAGATACATTTCATACGACAACTCTGCCAATTCAGGAAGCACATTTTGTAACAGAGGCTGCCTAACTGAACATTGCATAGTTGTGTTTCCCACGGTTCAGATAACACCATTGACGCAATGTTCATAAATATATGGACATTTTTCACCGCATCGCAGACAATCAATCATATCATCACTTATCAAAGTGGAAGCAGAAGCAACGGAATGGAATTTTGTACATACAGGCTCAAAGGGGGTCGAGTACACATTGGTTGCAACTAAAAGACCTTCAACCTGGAAACGTGAGCAAAGGGATTAATACATTGAACAATATAATACACAACTGCATCCCCCCCTCCCCTTTAAAACAAAAAATAAAAAGTAAACAGGTGCAGAAATTTGTTGAAGGCTATTTCTATAAGAAAAGTGAGGATGATTTTGTGGATGTATATGCACAACAATTGTAGAGCTAGCTAGTTTCTCCAGATCCTCTACTATATTTGTTCGCAACTCTTTTACACACGTTTCCTGGGTTTCCTGAAAGATATTTTCTCTAGCATCTTTCTCATTTGTTATATTTTTGAACAACATAAGTGGAATCTGCCCTCTATGCAATTACTGTTCCATTGAAGAAAACAAATTTGAATACATATCAAACAATTGTAGCTGCAACATGGAACAGTGCAATATTTGTGTAACTTATCTGACATATATGCAGACGCGAAAGTTAAGAACAAAATTGAATATGAAAAGCAGTACCATTGCCTTGTCGCTGTCCGACTCTCCATCCTTTATATGGAGAATGTGTTGCGACCCAAATTTTCTCGCCAGAGTCACAACAGCCCCAATCGTTATGATTGGGTAAATATCAGTACTCTGTGCAAGTTGCTTGATAGTCGAGTCCGGGAGGAAGCGATATTTTGAAAAAATAGCAGGAATTTTTTCCACAATGCTTGTTTTGTTGATCAAAATAATTTGATGACAATCACCACAGTCATATACTGTTTTGGGCAATACATTAAAATTTGTAATGGATATCCCATTACATGGCAATATCTTTTCTGCATGTTTTTGGACAAGTTGTAGAGGAACAGTTAGTGTGACTGTCATCATGGCATCCTTGACTGTCATATCAACACGCATAATGGATGTACTTTTGTTTGCCTTGTCCAAGTAGGTGGTATAGACAACCATTATGTCCCCGACAAATAATTGTCCAGTTTGGCGGCTGTTCAAGCCCTCTATTGACAATACTTTGGATGTCACAACTCTAGACCTGATGACATTTTTTGAACAAGAAAACTAAAGTGAATGGTAGTGTGCTACAAGTACACAAATAGTATTGATGAACTATGGAGCCATAGTTTCACAACCACACCTCTTGGTTTGCGGAACATGCAACACGTTCGACATTTCGCTTGTACTTGTTGATACTTCTTGCGAGATAGAAACCATGTATTGCAAATGGCATCAACATATCTGCCATGCCATAGATGAATATATAGCCCAGATTTTTTTTTTAGTAAACATAGTAAGAGCACAACGTATGCATCTTTACCTTTGGCCTTGTCAGTTTGCCGATGTCTAGGATGACTGACTGCTCATGGCCGTCTCACTAGTCCAAATTTTTTTGATGCAAGCATGTGCAGATGAACATCAGGACTAAACAAATATATGCATTGTATATTTTCCATTGAAAGGACCAAATAACTGTAAAACTATATGCATCTTAATTTTTTAACTGGAGAAAAGTTTAACAGTAAACAGGGCGTGACCGCAGGTCACCATGGCCAATATATATATCGTAGACCCTTGGAAGCCAGGGGAGCAATCTTCAACCTGCCAACCTGGAAGCCACAATCGACAAAGTGGGTAACTATGGAATAAGGTAGAAGCAGGACCACATATGTTAGTCCGTTAGTCCGCCAACGGGCGCACGAGGGAATTTTTGGAAACCACACTAAGCAGATGAATTACAAAACAAAAGGGATAATAGAAAATGGAAAAGGTAGAAACATGGAGCGCAGAAAGGCCCATTACTGCGAATTCATCGTTTTCAAGTCTAATATTATATGCTCCCACCCAATTTGTATATTTAATTTATCGGCACACTTGGTATACCTTTTAGAAGATTGTACCATAGAACCCTCTGCTGCTACACATAAGAATTCATCTACCTATCCAAGCAACTTGTTTTTTCCATGGTAGCAACACCAAAAATTAAATCGAGACGAAGGCAAGTTAGTATGAAAACAAACATCTAAAAGAAAAAGAAAAAGGTCTATTTACCCACCAAAGAGTTCTTCGTCCTACCCAATGATTCTGTTTCTTTAAATGTAGCAATGCAACGCAAACACAATAGACATAAACTAGCTTAGTATGCAGGAAGGAACGTATGTAACCAAGATAACTTACCATTTAGGAAGGCACACAACTAGTTTAACACATATACAGACCATAAATGAAATACAAAACAACGCAATATGAAACAACAGTACACGCATGCACCTTCTATATCCTCTTCAACCGATGCACTCAAGACTCCCTCCTTTTCTCCAACTACTCTGTTTGTTTCAATGTGGGAACCCACAAAATTCAATGAACATCAATGGAAGCTGGTATTCACTGGAGAACAAGCAATATGTAGACACAACAAAATTGACTCAATGAACAGTTTACAAAGGCAGAAACATGAACCTTTGTGCTTCTCTATCCATGGCTGTAAACGTCTAGATTTTTTTTCCCTGTACAAAATATATTACAAGGCAGAAAATATCACACAATTGCATGGCTGCAGTTAAACAATTTCTGGTTTTCCCTAGCAATTCATCTAGATATGCCATTTAACCATGTTCTTTATCCTCTACACAGACTTATCTACCCATGATACAAGTTCTCAGTTTTCCGTGGAAAACTACCTAGACATGCTTCCAAACATGAAAGTATAATATTGAAGAATCTTTGTTGCACATATCATATCTCAAGCACAACACAAATTGTATCATGCACACACTAGTCTATGTAGAGGAGAAATAACATGTCATGTCATATCCGCACATCTGACCATACATGGTCTATAAATGTAGGCTGCATACATATGCTTTATTCCAACAAAAAAACAACGGATATTGTAACTTCACATGTAATCCTCCAACAATTTTGTATGCAACTATTTTCTTTCATGGCAGGACTCAAGCACTAGGAAAATCTCACAAAATTACAGATAACGACATCTGCAAAAATGGAAAATAACATGACTGCATATTGACTGGTGGGTGCAGGGGCTAAACACCGTAAAGCACCCCCAAAAAACAATAACAATCCAAAAAAAAAGAAAAAAGAAAAGCTCCAACCACCACTGCTGCACCCCAACCCTGCAAGGCTGAATCAAAGAAAAGAAACTAGCAAGGACCAAACCAACGAGAAAGCATGAAGAGGCCGAACTACACCCCCAGGGCCCCAAAGCACAAACCCCAGGCAAACAAACAGAACCAACAACCCAGGAACCAATGAACCAGCAAAATCCACTGACCCAGTGAACAACATATGTATCTCCAACGATTACGAAACTGTAGCTGAAGCATAAAAGGAACCAGAAACATACAAGGAACATGTGACTACAAATAAGAAAACGTTCTTACTTGCAAATTGAAAACACTAAACATCAAATAAGGAATACAAAATGAAACTATGGCATCTAAACTTACTCTGAAATGATGAAATGCAGAAGTGTAGGTCAAATCATGAGTGAAACAACAAAAAACAACAACCGAGAAACCAACGAAGAAGAACCACTCACCGAACCAGAAAACATTGTATTTAGCTTCAACGATTATGAGGATGAAACATACAATGGCAGCACCCGACAAACCAGCAAAGAAGAAGCAGTCACCGAACCAGTAAACATTGTATGTAACTTCAATGGTAGAACAAGGATGAAACATACAATGGCTATTGAACTAGAAAGTACTCTGAGAACCGTATTTACATAAAAATTTAAGACTCTTAGGATGTCTAAGGACCTTGCGGTATGCAAACATTTAAGCTGTCAGGGGTGTTGGAGGACGTCGCGTCATGTAAACATTTACGCTGTCAGGCCTATTGAGGCATCTTAGAATAAGTGTCAATAAATTTCAAGAAATATACAAAGCTTGGATATGAAAACATTTCAATATGCTTAGTACATATCAAAATTGACGGATATATTCAGGTAGTAGAAAATGCTAATACAAACATTTGAACTAATGGTAGCATTAATCAACCTTCAAGCAATATACAGGAAAAATATCTGATTAAAACATACTGTCTACGAGAAAAAGTTTGGATATGTTGCCATATACTACATTGGGAATAGCGAAGCCGACAATAAGACCTCCAATCTCTTAGCCAATCAGATCAGTACATATATGTTACTTTTTAATATATAAAAATATATGCTTTTAATTCCATAGCTCCAATAATAGGTATTGTGCAAATATTTTCAGTCAAAGGACAAACTAATATGTAGTCAACGCTTTATCGATCACTATAGTCCCTCTATGCCTACGACAGGGACTAATAACATACATAAAGAACAACATCCAAAACACATATATATTTAAGGAAAAATATTATCATCCTCACTTTATTTATAAGACATTTTCTTAAACAATAATACAAGGCATCAATCTAGCATCTTTTCATTTCAACAATTTCACGTCATGTATGCACACATAGAAAGATAAAAATTATTTTTGACATCAAATTTTTCTTTTCACGTTGTGATTTTTGTGACCCAAGTGTTTCATAAATTATTGAGAGAATGCCATGTCTCCTTGAACACTCCTTAAAAGGAAACATGCTTATTTCATGTTGCTAAGTCAATATTTATAAAATTAACCTATTGATGGAATTGATGAAATCCTCATTTAAAGAATCAAAATAATTAATAGTATATGTTAAGACCTCGAAGTTAGGCATCCAAAGAACACTCCTCATTCATTTCTTAGTGAAACATAGAATTTTTCATAGGAACTTAAAATCCTTTTTAGCAAATGTGTTTGGCAACACAAGAGAAGTGACAATTTTTGGGTATCAATGCTGAGGTTGGACTAGTAGATTTATGTGAGTCTTCCAACTCATTTAAATTTGTGTGTTGCTTGATTGGTGAAGTCAGTAACCTCTTTTCCACAACCTATGTAGAATTTTCCTAGTTGTTAGCCATAGGTTTACCACTAGGTAGTTTTCGTGGTATTATGAGTAAAATTGACAAATAATAAGAACCCCCTTGGATTTCATCACCTTAGGTGTATATTACTATAAATACCTCTATCATACCTTCACTTCTCTTATTCAGGACTTCATCATTTCCATGAGAGACATTTGGAGGGCCCTTTTATCCATTTTAGATTGATTGATCCTAAATGGAGCCTTAGGTGTGTGCCTTTTATTTTATCATCACACAAACCTGTTATCAAAACCGTTTTTGGCACAACTAGCAAACACATTGGAAAACCACATTGTTCACCACCTGAGCACTTGCACCTATTTTCATGAAACTTTCCCTTTGTAAAAATCACTTTGGTACAATTTTTATAGTAACATAGTTTTATTGACAAAACAATCATAGATATTTGAAGACTGTAGGCACCATTGCAAGCCTTTCCCATCCTAGGAACTCTCTTTGAACCCATGGATTTCCACCTTCCCCTATATCATATCTAGGCATATCGCTACTAGACACATGACACATGATTTAACATCCATGGTAGGAATAGGAGGCTATAGAGGACCACCTCCTCCACCACCACCACCTCATTTTGGAGGGAATCATGCTCCAAAAGCCTTTCCATTCATGGAAACTTTAAACCTTCTAGAGTTATCCTATCCCATCAATGACCCTATACTACATGATATTTCTTGGCCAACTATTCCTACCAAGTTTCCATTGAATATCCCTAAGTTTAAAGGTTGAGCTGGCAAGGATCCATCAAACCACATGAGGACTTTCGATATATGGTGTTCCTCCAACAACATCATGGAATATTTTGTTAAGCTTAGATTGTTTCAATGATCCCTCACTATGATCACCACCAAATGGTACATTGAACTTACGTTAGGTACCCATGCCACATTTTCACTCATTTACATCACCTTATTTCCTTTCTTCTAGTTGCATGTATGCCAAGATACCGATGTCAAAATGCTTACTATGTATCTTCAAACCACTACTACTCAAATCATGGATCATGTACATGAGTGATGTAGACAATGTAGCCTTTGCAAAATTGACCTAAGATATTATTTTCTTATCTATTGTTTCTTAACGCCCCTTATTCACACCATTGAAAAAGACATGGCCACCACCATGCTACAGACTAAAGAAGAGGCCATCTTAAAATTCCAATAGTTTGACCTCATTTATGCCCAATCACAATATTTATATACCATCATTCTAGATCCTCCTTGACGTTCTACTCAGAAACAACCTATGTTGGGGGAATCCCATGTTGTTGATGGAATTATTGAGTCAATTTATAATGCTTAAATTTAGTTTGGCAACATGTTTTTGAACCCTGGCACTAATATTTACAAAAATCAATACAAGGGGAAACACATCCTATAGAGGACCCACCATACCTTATGGTTATCTTAGTCCTTCCTATGGTGAATAACATGGATCCAATATCTCATATGAGGTCTCTCCACTTCTCATGGAGGAACAAATCCTCCTAACCATGTGCCCCATTCTCACAAGGTTTCCCATAGGCACCGTAAACTTTTTAGGGATATTTTTCCTTATCCAACCAATCGACCCTATCCAACATCAATATGGTACAATATTTTCCTTCCCAATAGGGACAAGCTTTTGTTAAGTAGAACCCTCCCAATGAACTCCCTCAACAACAAGAAGGCAAAGTGAAGAAGAATAAGGGTTAAAATAATAGCAATAATATCTTGAACAACTAGGATCATAATTAAGGACAAGGGATAAAACCACCCAATAACTCTAATAATGTTGGGGGCACTAATCATCCCAATAAAATCCCACCAAAGAAGGGTTGAAAGAACAACCAAATCAAAACAAATTACAATTGAGCTCTTTGCATTGTTTATGGACATTACACCCATCATTATCTAGATTTACTCGAGTTTTGGCATACGAGAGCCTTGAGGGTAACCAAAATAACAATATCTCATTGCTACAAGGAAACCCTAACTCACAACAACCCACAGGTTTACACAATCTATTCCCCTAGTAGAACTTAGTGACCAATGCCTAGGATGATCTTGCAACTTCTTCTTCCACTCCACCTCAAATTGAAGATTGCTCCAAACAGTTTATTTACATGGTATATTCTAACAACATTCACCTTTAGACTCACCCTTGCGTGTACAAAATTCCCAACCAAGAAACTCCTAAGAATGATGAAAGATAACCATCTTCATGTGGTCCTCTACAGATACCTTGACTCGATGCCAGTCATACTTTGAATTTTCCCAAATCACCTTTATAGAGGATCACACACAATCTGCAAGTAAGGGCCACCCACACATAGAGTGTTGTTGATGACTTGGCTCAGTATTCTTTTACCATGTTAAAATTAGAGGTTATTGATACCTTCCCTTCTAAAAGAAATGCCTTGATATATGACCTTGAAGCGTTGATCCTTGATACCATCATCTTATGAAATTTTATTTAGAAAATGTAGAGCCAAGGTTCTCTCCTTCCATCACATTCCAAATCCAAATCATTATCAAGATCCTCATTATTCACTGTTACATTAAATATGAAGGGGCATCAACCTATTTTATGTCTACCATGGTTTGAAATAAGTCAATATCTCCAAAGTTGACTCCATTTACCATAAGGATCTGTGCCTATGACATGCACCCTTAAAAACCTCTATGGATTTATTAAAGCATTCCCATTGAAATTAAGAGTAAAACCATCTTGATTGACATATAAATTTTGGAATTCCTAATTGATTATAATATCTTACTAGGACATAGTTACATTTATGCCATGAATGCGGTTGTTTCATTAGTTTTATACACCATGCAATTCCCTCACAAAGGGAAGATTGTCCCACTTGACCAACTTACATAATACAAACTAAACTTAAATTCCAATCCTAAAAATCTCTTGCAGACATTGGAATCACTGGATAAATTCCCAGTTAGTCTATCATCATGCCTATTTTATTTAAACACTAATCTCTTATTGGATCCTACAAGGGTGTTCCACTCTAAGTTATTTGTATGGAATAAACTTCCATATTCACCATCTCCATCGAGGCACAACACGTTCCATTTAAGATGCATTCCCAATAAATCGAATCCACGCTCATCACCTTGGTGAATCCTATTTTCCATCTACATCATGACCATCATTAAGTGACATGAAACCCTTCCTTAGGGGGATACTCTTTTAGAGACCACCTATCTAAAAATCCTATTAAACATATTCCCTTTCTCATCGTACCTGTTATGAAACCCTATTACATATACATCTAACCCCATTACATATATAGTTCACCCCATATATAACCTCCATAGAGTCATATAACCACCCCTTAAAGAAGTTGGGACACTAATTATGGCCACCCTCAATGTCCCTAGCTTGATCATTGGGTGACTTATTTGGTAACTCAATGTCCCTATCTTGACAATTGAGTTACTTGTTTGGTATCTTTCCCCCTCATTTCATAATTCTCCCAATTCACCCCCTACTATCTTTTAAGTATTCTCCATAACTTCTCCCCCAATGAATTATAATCTAATAATCAACACCCACCAATGAAGTCAAGGCACAAAACTTGGAATCATGCATATGAGAACCAATATGATTAGAGTATGGAGGTATCAACATTCCTGATCTCGAAGCCACATGATTAATAGAACAACATAAAGCTAGCATTCATGTTTCACATCCTTATTCCCTTTGTGACATTTTAGGTCACCCCACTTATTGTTGTCCCCAAACTCAAAGATTCACTAGTTGGATTTCACTATCCCACATATGTTGAAGATACACTTACTCCCCACCGTGGCTAAGTCGAGACTTCATATCCTTGGGCAACCCCATATGGAAAAAACCACCCTTGCAACATTTTCAAAACATTCAGCCATTGTACCCATGATCATCTACACCTGCCAACCTTGTGCCACTACCTTACTATACTTTGGCACCAAGTCCCCTTGCAATATCACTCAGTTTTAAAACCTTTTCTCACTCCTCTTCTTTGTGCTCCACCTATGTCTGTAGTATTTGTTTCTCATCACCTAAGTAACAAAACCTTTTCCTAGTAGTTACCTTGACCACTTAGCATAATTCATGTCTCCCAATAAAATGATTTCATCTCTCTCATTAATAAAATATTCCCATCAGATCATATTTTGAATCCTTCATCCCATATGGAGATAGACACAATGTACACATTTTTCTGATTGGGTTTCTCTTTCATTTTTCCATTTTCATTTTGGTTTTCACCTCATTCTTTTATTTATTTAATTTCATATCTTATTCTTTGGTGGTTCTAGCTACTGGACCTAGAATATAGCTTTCGTCACATGGGCCATTTACTCACTGTTGCAAATGTTACTCCATTACAATGGTGCCTACCTTGGCTCTGCTACCAACAATCATGTTGAGTATGTATTTGGACTTCACATTAATGAATTTCATGATTATATAGACTGAAAGATTCTCCTAATGCAACTAAATAACTTATACGACATCCATGAACCTCACCTTTTTAGTAAATATTTGAGAGAATTTTTTGGAAAGCCATTTTACCAATATTTTCCATTTTTTGGTGGTTTTTTTTTCAAGTGTAATTCACTTCCCTAGAAAATAGGTATTGGATTTCTATACATTATGATTTATTTTATCCTTTTGTCACCTTTAAATTTTCCATAGGTTCCATCTCATCTTGAAGAGTAGGTTCACCTACTTAAGTTTCTTTTATATCCTTGCTGAATGCTATCCCTTTTCCTCACATGGGTTTCCTTGATTTAGTGCACTTTACATTTTGGTACCCATGTTATTCATTGTTGGCATAGGGGCAGACCCATGGTTCAACGCTACAACAACACACCAACAAAACCCTAACTAGCAGCCCTTTCGGCAACACTTGTGAAGCAGATGAAGTCTCACCTGAGGTAGAGGCAAGGGTGGTTGCAGGACTCAGGTGTCTACAACCTTAGCTGGGACATAGATCTGTGATTGTAATACCTAACAGAGCACTTAGTAGTTATATCTATCTATATTCATATCTTAGTTACAACGCAGTTAAACCCTAATCATAGTACAACGCAGTGGTCAACCAGATCTGGCATCTAACATCACTTAGCACGATGGAACATATCAAATCTAGTAGATTCAAGCACTAAGCACATTCATATAAGTCAGATCTAACATCCATATACATCATTAGCACAAAGCATAAACATATCTATCTATCTATATCAAAGCACTTAGCAAGTAGAAACACATCAACACATTGCACAAAGCAAAGCAACACAACATATATGTGGTTCACCCCCACCCTGGGGATATGTCCACCAACTCTTCTTCTTTATTAGCTTCTTCAATAGGTTACATGCACAGAGCCTCAAAAACCCTACTCCTCATAGGACAAGAGATCTGCTCAACTCACTAGATCCTCCTTCCCCGAGTATATCTAAACACAACCTTCCACAACCTCTTACACTAACTTGCACTTAGCTCTACAAGTCTCACACATTATGCACATAGCACTTACAATCTTGATCACATAGATCTAGCTTTAGCACTTAGCTATTCCTTATGATTACTCTCATTACATCACCTATTCTTCTATATATGCTTTACAAAATAGGCCTAAACATGGGTAAACCCATGGGCCTACATCCCATACCAGTTACATAATCCCAAATCCCAAAAAGGTCCCAAAAAGGGGTCAAGATCCTGCGATCTCTGCTTCATCTTGCGCTCCTCCTTTGATAGGTTGTCGAAGTCCCAAAGTAGGTCAAACTTGACCAAGTATCTCCCAAAACTTGGTCAAGGGCCAACAGGCCCCCAACACTCACCTGTGACTCGTCCCGAGTCACTCTGATCTTGGTAGTTTTGATTCGAAAGCCTCGAGTGTATCTCGAGATGCTTCGACTTGCTATTGTGCCTTGGCCTCCTGCTCATCGAACTCTTGGATTGCTGCATCATTGATAGGTCCCTCCAGGTGCTGTTCGGCTGCAGTGAGAACCTTCTCTAGTTCTGCTGGGTTGCTTATTTTGTTTCTTCTTGTGCTCGTCGAAGGTGAGCTTCAACTGTATCCGCTAGTCGGTGGATTTGGGACGACTCATCTCCAAACTCTGGTTCTCCCGATGGCAGAGGCGCAGTGGAGACTGCGCAGCTGGACTGAAGGGCCTGCTGTACTCCTCGAAGATCGAATTCAATCCTATCATACATTTCTTCCTACTTCGCTCCTTGTTTCTCTGCTATCTCTAGTGAATCATCATTCAGGGCTACTATGATCAAGTCAAAGTCGTCGGAGGTGAGGATAGTTTGCATCTTGGTCATGGTGGCTTTCGATTTCTTCTGAGAAGAAGGTTTCAGGGGGGAAACCTTCTTCTTCTTTAAGGGGCCAACCTCATCTCTAGGTGGTGTTACTTCGCCTGGTCTCTGTTCATATTCTACTTCGTCACCGCCCCCTCAGTCAGACACTAAAGGAGTCTTTCCTGAGGTGCTGCTTAATTTTTGGACCTCTTCAGTCTTCTTCTGTCTGCTGGTTCTGGGTGTATTTTGTTCTTGATGAATGTATTCTAGGCTGTCAATATTAGATATCTCTGTGAGGTTGGTGGGGATAAAGAGGTCAGTGGACCACTCCTTAGTGATATACTCAAGGTATTCTTTTGTAAGATTATAATATGACTAGATCTTCTTTTGGTGTTCATATGCTCGCATTGTAATGTAGATGAAGTGCCGATTTGTGCTAAACTTCATCAGTGGTCAGAACCTTTGTAATGTGTTCAGAGTCATGTGATGCTCGACTTCAATGGATCTCTTTAGCTAGAGGTAGTATGTATGAAACAAAACATTCGACTGCCACTGTTTGTTCATATCATTTGAATACCATAGGGTAGAGAAATTCGCGACAAGCGGTTCAAATGGCTCTATGTCAGGGAAGGTCACTCCTTCTGGCATATCCCAGGCAACAAATTCTATGAGGACCAGAAGCCAGCTGAAATGAAATTCATAACCCTGATTCTGTGCTTCTCGAAAATCTAGTTCCAACTGGTTAACTAGGTACTTCGCCCAGTTCATCTGTAGGCCTTCCGCACACTTCCATGCAAGGTCAACGACAAAGCCGGTGACCTGCATAGGTCGGTTCTTCATTACTAACTTTCCATCTATCAATTGACATGCTAGGCACACTATGCCACTCTGGATGGAAGCTACCTTGTAGCCTATTGTTCCCTTCTCAATGTCGCCATATGTATCCTTGATCTTCTGTGCGAGTGCATGATTTGTGGCTTTTCATGGATAAAAGTCCTGCGGGTTGGGTCCTTGCATACTTAGTCCTGTGATCTTGTGGATCAGTGTTGGGTCAACTGTAATGTGATAGTCTAGCCATAAGTAGCCACCATGGTAACATGACAGTAGCAGCTTGACACAGGCATTGACTTCCTGGTGTCGTCCGAAGTGTGGGATCTTCATGACATTCACCAGGGTGGACTACGCGAGGTTTATCGTCCACGACCGAGGGATGATATTCGAGTTCTTCCCTTTTGTTCTAGTTAGGTACTTGTATGGGGTGAGCATACCATAGATCTTTCGATCTCTGAGGTTGAAGTCACTGAACTTTAATGCTGTGATCTTATCTTTCTCTATCCGAACTCTACGTATCCCCTTCGGGAGGTATGCAGTGACCATAATGTACTCGAAGTCTCTTGGCACACTATCGCGATTCACCACGTGAGCCAGAGACGGGATGTAATCGGGCAATATGGATGGAATCAACTTCGCGTTTGCTAGGTCGTCTTTATGCTTGGTTCTCTTCTCTACTGATGGTCAGGATGGCCCCGATCCGTGAGTAGTCGACGAAGAGGCTTGCAGTCCTCTCGTCGATGATGCTTGTACATCTGTAGACATCAACATGAATCTTTCAGTCATGAGGTCAATCATAACTTCTTCGACAACTCTCTCTGCAACGCTGAACTCGTCCGACATACATGCTCGAAGTTGGAAATCTTTGGGTTCGAAGAGTAACTTAGACACTGTAATAGGATAGAGGGAAATAATGCAATGATCACTATGTAAAATCAACAAGTTTGCGGGCTCAAATTCACAGTTAGCAAAATATTTCTTGGTGTATGGTGCAACGGGATAAATAGAAAACTTGGCAATGGATTGCTTGCAACGGTCGAGAAGCCTTCATTAACTCTGTTCTGTCCATTATGGCATGGTCCAATAGTATGGTGGCGAACCATAAATTCCTTTCAACCCATTCGGAGGGTCGGCCGAACGATTATATTGATCCCAATGGCTATATTGCTTTGCCATGGAGAAATGCCATGTGATGCTGTTCTGTTATCCTGACGAAGCTCCAATTTTGAAAATTTTCCTTTTGTGAAGTTTCCTCTGGAACCTTCTGTAACTTGTCGATCTTATCTCTCTTCTTACTTAGATTTCTAGCTTTCTTTGCAGTGAGCTTCGTCTCATTATGCCTTTTTCCATTTTGATTCTTATCTTCTTTTGGCATAGTTACTTCGTGCTGTTGAGATTCTTTCCTAAGATTTGAGGGTGATACTTCTTCTTTATCTAGAATAGGTGCTTCAATCTTCTATGGGTCGTCTAGTGTTCTTGCAACTTCGATATCCAGGTCTCTGGTATTAAATAGCTTTGATTTGTTCTTCTGTTCTTCAATTAAGTGTGTGATCCTTCTAGTCATGAAATCTTTTAACTCTTGCTTCTTCTGCTCTAAAACTTCTTCTTCTTCTTGCCTTCTGGCCTGATCTCTTTCAATCCAATGTTTTCCTAGTAACATGGTAAATGGGGCGCTGTTCTCAATGAATTGAATAATCTCAAAATATTCCTCTGTCAAAGTTCCATTGGCATTCATATATATCTGGGTGATCTTTCCACATAGGTTTATCAACTTTCTTTTGAATAGTCTTATTCCTCCTAATGAAGGAATCACAACAGGCATTCCTATAGCTTCTCAAGTTCTTTCTGTCATGATATTCACCTATGTTTCTTCATCCAGAACACAACCAATGTCGAAGTCTCCTATTCTTGCTTCAAGGCATTATTTTTCTTTGAAGACCTCTAATAAACTGACATGTCAGTGATCCTTCAGGGTTTCTTTCATCTGTAGCAATACTTTCTTTGATTCTTTCTGGGGTTCTACCATAATCATAGTTTCTGAATATTCCTTAGGGTTTTTTTGTCTCATGTTCATTTCTTCAAGCTTAGCAATCATTCTAGGGAAATCCAATACTTCATGGTCCATAGATTTGAAACAAAAACAACTAGGTCTTCTCCCAGGGCATTCCTTAGCAAGATGTCCCGGTTTTCTGCAATAGTAACAGAGGGTTAATCCTCTCTTTCTTTAAATGATTCCCAACTCTTTCTATACTATGCGCTAGGGTCATAGTAGCTAGCCTGCAAATATTTCTTTCTAGGATCCTGCATCCACTGGTTAGTCCAAACATTCTTTCTATGCATAGGTATAACATATTTTTCACTATTCTTATTAGATCTACTCATATCAAATCTTCTTTCATCTATTAATGCCCTAGTTTTCAAGCTAGGACATAATCTATCAAACACACCTAGATCCATACTTTTGAAACAAAAATTTCCACTTATCTTACTTTTACAGAGCACAAAGCTTTCAGATCTAGAACTTTTCAATATTCTTACCTTTATCAGAGCACAGAGCTTGCAGATCTTACCTCTTTTCTTCAAATCCAACCTCTTTTCTTTAGATAAGACTTCTTTTCTTTAGCACAGAGCTTCTCAAACTAAGTAGAGTACTTGACACTAGGGAAATAGATCTACGCATAGAGCTTTCACAATTTCAGGTCAGATCTTTGCACAAAGCTTCTTCTTCCTCAGTTCCCAGCAATCACAGTTTCAGGTCGAATCTTTACACAAATATTCTTCTTCCTTAGTTCCCAGAAATCACACTTTCAGGTCAGATCTTTGCACAAAGATTCTTCTTCCTTATTTCCCAAAAATCACAGTTTTAGGTCATATCTTTGCACAAAGCTTCTTCTTTCTTAGTTACCAATAATCACAGTTTTAGGTCACGACAACGAAACCATTTGTTGGCACAGGGGCAGACCCAGGGTTCAATGCTACAACAACGCACCAACAAAACCCTAACTACCGACCCTTTCAACAACACCTGCGAAGCATATGAAGTCTCACCTGAGGTAGAGGCAGGGGTGGTTGCAGGACTCAGGTGTTTGCAACCTTAGATGGAACATAGATCTGTGATTGTAATACCTAAAAAATCACTTAATAGTTATATCTATCTATATTAAGATATTAGTTACAAAGCAGTTAAACCCTAAGCACAATACAACGCAGTGGTCAACCAGATCTGACATCTAGCAGCACTTAGCACGACGGAACAGATCAGATCTAGTAGATTCAAGCACTAAGCACATTCTTATAAGTCATATCTAACATCCATATACATCATTAGCACAAAGAATAAACATATATATCTATCTATATCAAAGCACTTAGCAAGTAGAAACACATCAACACATTGCACAAAGCAGAGCAACACAACATATACGTGGTTCACCCCCACCCTGGGGCTACGTCCACCAACTCTTCTTCTTTATTAGCTTCTTCAATAGGTTACATGCACAGAGCCTCAAAAACCCTACTCCACATAGGATAGGATATCTGAGCAACTCGCTAGATCATCCTTCCCCGAGTAGATCTAAGCACACAACCTTCCACAACCTCTTACACTAACTTGCATTTAGCTTTGCAAGTCTCACACTATATGCACAAAGCACTTACAATATTGATCACATAGATCTAGCTTTAGCACTTAGCTATTTCTTATGACTACTCTCATTACATCGCCTAGTATTTTATATATACTTTACAAAATAGGCCTAAACATGGGTAAACCCATGGGCCAACATCCCATACCCGTTACATAATCCCAAATCCCAAAAAGGGCCCAAAAAGGGGCCGAGATCCCACGATCTCTACTTCGTCTTGTGCTCCTCCTTCGACAGGCTGTCGAAGTCCCAAAATAGGTCAAACTTGACCAAGGATCTCCCAAAACTTGGTCAAGGGCCAACATTCATCCTCATAGGATCAAGAATATTCATAGTTTTTGTTTTCATATAGAGCCTTATGTTTTTCTCTTATCAATTGCTAAACTCTACCCCATGGACGCCCAAGTGGTTACACTTTGGTTTGATGTATCGTTTCATGTTTGCATTGATGAATTCATTGTTTCACTTTTTCCATGTGTCAAATCCATATTTGCACTCAAGCATCCATCCCCACACTTTCTAAGGAGACCCACCATAGGCACACCCTTAGTTGAGACTCATCTAAATATCATTTTCCTTACCAATTATTCATAACCATTTGGTTGCATATGGCACATGTCTCCTTGTTGTAACATAAAAAACATTATTTTATTCTTTATAAAAGACAAATTCCGAAAACAAGAAATGAAAAACACAAAAATCCAAGAACATAAAAAAATTTAAAAATACTAGAAAGGAGATAGAAATTAAATTATCTATGTTATTATCATATAATACATCATACCTTATCTCTTCAATAGTTCAAGAAATTGTTAATGCCATTTTATTTGGACCATTAGTACCGTCACATTGTCTTGTGCATTTGTTGGTCTTATTGGGTCTTGAGTCCATTTATTGTCATCCTATTGACTTTGTGGACTTGGCCTATGAGTACCAATCAACCCGTCATTTTGAGTTCATCACTTGACCATTGATTCAGATTCATTGTTTGAATCTAGCCTCAACTCCCTAGTCCTAATACACCCTCTACATCTCTCACCTTCTTGTCTACATATTGATATCTAGTTAGGTTACCATGTGCAAGATTATGGTTAGTCCTTAAGTTGGCCATCAATTATGCTCCATTTAAGAGACGTCCTACCCATAATGGCCTCATCCCATTGTGTCACATCCAAGTCTGTACATATGTTAACATTCCTTATCTCTCATGTTGGTTTATAGAGAATCATACATTTCCTTTTCTATAACAGATATACCTATATTGACCACAATATCTTTTCTCCAGGGGTTTTATTTAGAGGCGTACATACCTTAGTTAAAGTTTTCATCATTTGTGGTTCACCTTATATGAAATAGTGGATTTTCATCATTTCTCCTTGGCTACATAGTTCTTATCGATGTTATACATTAATGCATTCATTTACATTATGTTAGTTTTTAATAGTACCTTGGTACCCATCATAATTATTGAAGGGTTTCTTTGCATCTGATAGTGATTTCCATCATTGATTATTGACCAAATGGTTTCTTCCATGCTCAACCCCAACTCATTATTGTACCACCAAGATTTGTATGTTGTGATGACCATGTTTAAGATATTATCAAAGACAATGGACACAGATAACTCTTTTCCATCATTATCACGAGCCTTCTATGTGGGTTCACTTCTAGTGACTTATCTACATTTCCTAACCCTTTCAAATTGTGGGCCAGATCTCCAGTAGTTCTATTCCCACCTCAGGTAGCATTGTTCCATCACATATTTTGGATCGAAGCAGCATTCATTTTTAGATGTATCTTGACCTAATTTCATTTATACCATTTTCATTAGCCATGGTTCCATATTTTACTTGAATTGACTATTATAGGAGAATGGGTATGCCCACCTCATTTGAAGAGATTATTTAAATATTTCAACTCACCATTTTATGTCTTGGAAGTGGCCTCCTTTCCCTTCAACAAAAGTCTCTCTCTCAATACCAGCATAGGAACACATGATGTATTTTGGCTATACAATCTTGTCTTCATCTCACATATTATAGGCCATCCATCATCAATTATTTTTATTCATTTGTACAATTGAAGTGATTTACATCAAATACACTATAAAACAACATCTATGTATTTAATGAAACATATACTTGTTAGGAACCAAACATCAAAATAGCATAAAAACGTCAGAATAAGTACTCAACGCCTTAACAAAGAGAGAAATTTAGATAATAAGCCTCTTCGAGGGGGAAAACTCCTTATACATCATATGAATTCAGAAATACAAGATGATTCCAAATGAAAAGGTCTCCTTGGTATATATAGGAGACTAGGAGGTACAATTACAACTAATGGACCTAAGCCGACATAACTAAAATAACAATACTAATGTAATATGCCCCAATTAATTGGTAATGTGCCACTATTTAGGGCTTAACATCCTCCTCCCCTTCATACAAGTGTTGTCCTCAATGCTTGAGTAGTTCTGGATGATTTTGTATAAAAGACTCATCTTCCCACGTGGAATCTTTAGTAGGTGGTTTCTTCTAGTTAATGAGATACTCTAAAATCGATATATTCATCAACTGGCGAATTCTTGTTTTAGTGATAGCTTCAGGCTCCATTATGATTTTTCCTTCCTTGTCAAGTTTTGGAAATATAGTTTGAACTGGGATCTTGTCACCTATAACTTTCTTTAAGCATGAAACATGGAAAACTGGGTGTACTCACGAAGATGTAGGAAACTACAATTTGTATGCCATAGTACCAATATTTTTCAACATCTTATAAGGTCCATAGTACTTCGGTGATAATTTATTATCCTTCTTAGATTTCTTGAGGGACATCTGTTTGTATGGTTGTAGTCTTAAAAACACCCAATCCCTTACTTCAAAACTTCTTTCATTATGATGCTGATCTGCTTGTTGTTTCATGCAATTCTGTGCCATGGTTAGGTTTTCCTTTAAGAGTTGGAGAACTT
>JASDQU010100744.1:60091-113383 GCA_032191745.1 Picea mariana | reverse complement strand
TAATATATATATTCCTTCATTTAAAATTTTAAGGCTTACTTATAGATTCAACTCCATGTATGGATTATCCAGAGACTATCTCACTAACCAAAATTTGATAGATTGTCTAATTAACCAAGATATGTTATATTCTACTACTAGTCACATGCTAACAAATTCTCCTACCAACCAAGATTTGAAAAAGAACTCCTCTACCAACCAATGTTTGACATGTTATCCTAACACTATTAATGTATTATGGATTGGATTTCATGACAAAAACTATGCTATTAAAGGGATGATTACAAAATTCACCATTTCTAGCTTTGGTTTCCATCAAGCAAATATAAAGAGGGCATATTCTTTTCAAATTTTATATGTGCCAATTTCAAGAATTCAACAAGACATAATCAATATGCTACAATATTTATATCGAGGGTGACTTCTTACTACTGAAAGAGGAACATGCATGATAAACTAGTAGATGGAAAGGCTATGGGATAAAGGAAAAAAATATCATGTATCAAGGATATAACACCTAGATGTAGCTGCCAATGGGATATCATCATATTACTCATTGCATGTGGTAGCTGTGAATCCGAACAATGAAAAACAAGAAGAAAAAAAGAGCATCACTACTATATGATAGGGCATTATGATAGTACATATGTGACACATCTACCTAGGTTGCATATGCACCTAGTTACCTTCGCTATTGTTTATGGATTCTTACAAACACTTGGTGTACATTCTATATAGGCAATACATGGTGCCACATAGATATAAAACTAAATATTGTGACCATGTTTGGTTTATTTTTATGACTTACATTACATCGAAGAATGTCAATGCTTCATAAGGGTGAAAATCTCCCCACACAACGAAAGGACGAAGGAATATTAATGAAAATAAATGATGTGTCAACTATTTTGAAGGGATGCATATCTACTCAACCAAGAATGGTATGTTTTTCCAGATCTGAACTATATTTAGTGATTAGTGATTAGTATGTTTTTCCGGATCAGATATTGTGATTAGTGCTTGGGAAAAATAGAGTTTATGTTTGACAGTGATTGAGGCTCCACTATACCAAGTGATGATAGATTAGATTACCTGTTTCTAGCACATATAGTGTAGCAACTCTACTGATTAAGAATCATGGTTGATTAATTTATGATTGGTTATATATTATACATATAATTCAACCAACACACACAAATCCTTTCATGATCAATACAAAGAGGAATATTAAAAGATGAGGACTTCAATGATACAGTTCAAGAGCTACAAGGACAAGTTCATGAAGAAAAAGGACACAACAATGCTAACTACACTCTCCAAGTTAGATTGCACTACAAGATAGATAAGCTTTGTGTGACTGACATTTAGGAGGAATGTTGTGATTGGCCCTGAGATTGGGTGAGTCGATAGATTGATGGAGAGATCCTTGTTGTGGAGATATCGATGTAATGAGATAATTTCACTTGAGACACTCTCACATTATTAAAGGTTAGACCTTGTCCTGAGCTACATATCATGGTGATTTCCCGAGGGATTAACTACCCCTCTTTGTGCAAGACATGTCCAAGATGGTATGGGTCCACACATAACACAACTCCAGTAGGCTATCTAACCTGCATGTGTTGAGGCCATTTGAATAGCCATAGGATGGTCATTCTGGATTGGAGTGATTTTATAACACCCAAATGATGATATGGTGGTCCTCAATTTGGAGTGATGTTATAACACCATTGAGTAGGTTGGCTAACGTGCATGTGATGAGGTGAGTTAGGTATCCATAGAATGGTCATCCTGGATTGGAGTGATGTTATAACACCCATATGATGATATGATGGTCCCCCGGATGGAGTAATGTTATGACACCATGGTCCTCCTAGCTAGAGTTGACGATAGGAGGTCCTCCTGGATTGGAGAGATGTTATAACACCCATATGATGATATGGTTTTCCTTCAGATGGAGTGATGTTATAACACCATGGTACTCTAGAGTGGATTTAACAATAGGTGGTCCTCCAGATTGGCATGATGTTATAAGACATAGATAACTATATGGTGGTACTCCTAGATTAGAGTGATGTTATAACACCATAGATGATGATAAGGTGGTCCTCCTAGATTGGAGTGATGTTATAACACCTAGACAATGATAAGGTGGTCCTCCTGGATTGAAGTGATGGTATAACACCTAAGTAATGATGGGATAATACTCCTTGTGGAGTGGACATGATGCATTGAAGTGTTGGCCAAGGAAAACCTTTCCTATGATGTAAGAAGTCAATTAAAAGTTATAAAGTTATGGAGAGAATCCCAAGCTAGATGTTGGTTATGTGAAGTACAAGTCGAACATAATGTAAAGTCATGTATGAGTCATGTTGGATGTCTATATATATATGATCTCCTTCAGTGATTGTGACATAATTCTCTTTCTCTTATGCACTTGGTTTTTCTCTGCAGTTGTCTAGGGAATTTCACTATAGTTGTTCTTTCTCCTTATAGAGTTTGTTATGTATTTTTCATTCTCATTGGAGACTCGCTATGACATGTATCTTATCCTTGGAGGTTCTCTATGACTTGTGTCTTTTCCTTGGAGGTTCACTATGGCTTGTGTATTGTACTTGGAGTCTCGTTATGACTTGTGTCTTGTTCTTGGAGGCTCTCTATACTTGTGTCTTGTCATTGGTGGCTCACTATACTCTTTCCTTGCACTCTAGAGGCACTTTATATGCTTTGTCAAGATGCAACAAAGATCTAGTTTGTTGTCTATGGGCTATGCATTACATGGTATTTCATCTCTCCTTTGGCCTATGGTTTTTGGAAAAGGACTTAATAAATCCATGATTGGATATTGATCTATAAGGAATTGATCATAGTGAAAGGTTGGTGATTTATCAGGGTGCTATGACCGATGGGAGAACAAAATAACTAAAGCTACACATAAATAAACAACTCAACACAAGAAATGGAAATCGACATATTAACATAACAATATCCAACTAAGTTATTGAAAGTCAACTAATGATACCTTATTCTCCATCTAGATACCAAAATCAGACCACTTTTTTTCTTGTATCATCTCGAATTTTAATTGTGATGGATAATGGCCATATTGTTGCTCCTGTCAAAACATGGAAGAAGGACTAGTTAAAGTAATTAATAGCCAATCATTTACTTTTTTGTAAAAAATTAAAAAAAATATCATTTCAGATATTAAATATACTTACAAATGTTCAAATTAAGCCTTCTAAACATGTTTGGCCGCTGTGATGTGTGGCACGAAATTTGGCAAGCATGGCCTTCAAGGCCTTGTCCTAAAACATACACTAATTCGATTTGATTATGTACTAGTAAAATATAAAAAACATTTAATGAATTTGAAATAATCTTATAACCAAATTCAAGTACATGTGTGCTCTCCTCACCGAACTTCCTTTGTGCATCCACTCTATCATATGCTTTCACAAGCCCTTTCCATACTTTAACACTTACATCAATTTGCCTTCTTTTGTTCCTTAGCTTGGGATGGATTTATTTTATCTTTTTTGTTTGGTTGCAACAAAATCTCTTGCAATGTTGAGTCATTTGTTTTTTAATCTTCTTTACTGACCAACCTATCCCAAATTCAGTCTCCATGTCACATATGAGTTCTTTTTGAATGTGCATGGCTATCTTCGAGAATGGAAGATGTAGATGCACTTTGAAGCATTGAAGGCATGATTTCTTCAACCTAAACATGAATACTTTTCCGACATCTGTCATTTTGATATTCCAGGAGACAACATTATATTCTATCTTGATTTCATATGTATTAATGCAAGATGCATAACATGTAATGGTGGTGGAAGAAATATGTGTCCGAGGAGTGGCTGCGAAATTGGACGTCTTTGCTCCCTCTTCCACATTCTTATAGGTTATTTTTATTGATTTTCTTTTTGATATTTTTCACAATCCAAGAGTTGATGGGGAATCAATTGATTCCCTTTGACAAGGTTACTTTGGTTGGACTATTTCAGTGCCTTTAGTAGATCGTTCTTCCATGTATTTGGCAATCATGGACAAGTCCATACCTTCTAGTTTCTTCATTGCTTCTATCCCCAATATAGAATCCATTTCCTCTTTCAATTTCTCACTATCATGTCCGTATATATGTACAATAAATTTCTTATTTTAAATTTAAAAATAATAAAATAAACCTTATATATATAGAGAGAGGGAATTTCTTCTTTTATAATTTTGAAATAAAAAACTAAAAAATATAATTCAAACAAGCAATGGAAACATGTACAATTCTATAAATTGAGTATGAAAAACCTTATTTTGGAAAGAATCACATCCCTTTGCTCATTTCCCTCTGCTGCTTGACATTTTTTGGCATCCTAGGGTGATTTTTTTCTTCCAGACTATGGAAAATCTGTTCTCTTTGCTCCATACATTTTTCTCTCTTCCCTCTAACTGTTATAAACAAAATTAGTGAGAAAATGGATGGACATGGGTTTGATTTTCATCTCTGGTAGGGGGTGAATGACATGCAAATTGATTTCATGACTACTAGAGGCCGAATCAGACCTAGAAAACATTTTTTTTAAGTGAAATCCACAATAGGGGAGGAGGGGTGCATCAAGATATCTTCCCACCACCAACAAGGATCCAATCAATTAGTTATTTACTTTCATAGCCTCAAGGAATTGTCGTGGTCTACTCCAACTCTGCGTAGAAGTCCCAAGCTCCCTCGATTTTCGATTGTGAGTATGATGATGGAAAAATGGTGAATGCTTTACATTGGTGACCTACCAGCGACGACCCAGGTGAGGAAATAACATACTACATAGATGGGAACATACTGTTTATTTAGGTTTCTTAAATTCTTGGCCCCTCCTGACAAAGGAGGGTGACGATATAAGGCAAGATCTGATTCCTTCAATTGATCGATAGCTTGTTAAAAGATAGAAAATTGGAAATAAGATATCATCGAGTAGGTTTACCTAGTTGATCATAGAGGTGAGGATAGAGACAAAGATGTTGAATAAAAATCATAAAAGATAAATTAGAATATGAAAGAATTAGTGTTGATCTCAGCATTATCTGGGCCGGAGGGATATTTCCTAGTCGACAGAGTTATAAGGATAGCTCTCACTACACAAATGACTCGGTTGATAAAGAAGCCAATTATCCCACCCTACCTATATAATAACAAAAGTAAGAAGCATTGTGTTGGGATAAATAAATATAAGTCCTTTCCCTTTTCCTATGGGGCCTAAAAACTCTTAGCTTCTCATGCATGTAAGAATTGTCATTCCATTAAATTTACATAGGGTCTAGATCGATATTCTTGTCTCAACATGTTCATTATGCGATAATTCCAGCTTCCTGGCCATCCATGACACACTAAATAAAATAAATAGGGGGTATGAATTCTTTTTATTCATTGTGCAAGATTTTTTTTTTTCATTTTCTTTGAATAGTTGACACTAAATTGAGTGCCATTAGCACCAGATTTAGTTCCGACTATTGGTAAAAAATGTAATCATTTTACAGTGCTAAATGGGGAGAAAATTGCGCCTAATGATTATGTTGGCTCTGTGACGACCAAAGTAAGTTTTATGTAGAGAATGATTGATAAGTCTCTCCAAAATCAATCTGAATAATTATGGACCCAATTTTCATTCTTGTACAAAATACTAGTGACCTAAGTCTTACCTACTTCATTCAACCATGGATCATATTATTTTTATGGATGCAACCCCTTAAAGTTAAAGGTTGACCACAAAATCTAGGTGTTCAAAGTAAAATTGATATCATAGCATTGAATTAATGGTTCAGTTCCCTACAAATTTAGTTGATGTAAACTACCTCAATGACACTAAGAAAATAAAGCTCGCAACCACATAAATGTAACTCACTCCCAAAATTGGGGGAAATATAATAAATAGTAGTGCGAGGAACATGGTGAACCCATCACTACATGGGATAAATTCATGAAGGTGATGCATGACAATTATTATCCTCTATGACACAAATGTGACCAATACATGAAGTTAAAACAACTACACCAACATTGTGATCAATTAGTTGATGAATACAGATATGATCACAATACTCTTATAGCTCATTTATTCATCAAGTAAGAGTACATAATTATTTTTCTCAAGTACTAGAGAAATCTACAAAAGTATATCACTTGACAAAATATAGAGTTCCTAATCATTCATACACATTAATATGCCTAAATATTTGTGAGAAGGATTAAGAATAAGAAAAAATCCCAGAAATACCCCAACTCTTTTGATGACCAATTGGACTAAGAGTTTAATACTCCAAAGAATGACACAAATGCAAAGAAAAAATAAACTTGTCACACTTTCGAAAAAATTGCTCAATTTGATAATTCCTCAACACCTTCAAAAGAATGAAACAAAAGGTCAACTCTAAGAAAGAAAATAAGAAATATAAAGTGGTGCAAGACTTATAAGACATTTAACCATCATAATACACATTTATGTGTTTGTAAATATCTTTTGGTGTAACTCAAAAAACAATAAAACTATGATAACGATAAGAATATTGCAACCTATGCACCTGAATTTTCCAACTCCATTCTTCTCATAATGCATATAGAATCATCTCCCTCATTAAGCACAATTCAGTTGGAGTATGCAAGAGCACATCAATTCCACAGTCAAATGGAGGTTCATTAACAACCTCTCCATGTTATTTTTCATAACTACAATTAGAGAATTTTGATTCTCGTGGCCACTACGTAATGACAAAAGCTCAAAGCCCAAGCTCACCCACATCCTTACAACATTGGATGGATCCAAATTGAGAAGGAGAACTACATCACCAAGGAATTTATATTTCTATCCTTGGAAAACACGAGGTAACATGTGGTCACGTCACACCTTTGAATATCTACAATGATGTATTATTAGGAAACCCTACTTGTGAGAGAAACATGGGGTATATTATCATGACCTTGGAGAATCAACATTGAGTCAATCAAGGGTCGATTGTTCTATGTTTTCAAGGTAAATTGAAAATTATATCACTTTTTGTTTTCAGCCACATACTTTTGTAAGTTAGTCAATCACTCTTTGTGGTTGCAACCACATACTTCCATAAGTTAGTCAATCACACATGTAAATAGCTTATGTGGAATAACTAACCAATGACTTGTATGAAGCTATCATGACTAAACTAATATCCACCACTAACACCCCAAAATTTTATTGCACTTATTGAGGTTCATAGTGGAAATTAGTAGGAACTTTCATTACATTTCAATGAGAATAGAACTAAAAAGTGATTCCTCTTAAGCCCCCACTACTATTTACTATGTAGGAGGACCTCACTAGTGTTGCGAAAAAAATATATAACTTTTTCTTCACTATATTTTTTAATTGTTCTACCTAAGATTCCCCAAACATGCTACAACCTAGTTCATTATGCAATTATTCACTATTGATCCCATTGACATTTTGGAAAATATTATCATGGACTTGTTCTTAGATGTGGTTGTCTCTTAGTGCACATTACATATATCACTATCTCATTAGAGTAGGAACTCAACTAGTATATTAATATTGGATTAGAAGCTTACCTCCGATATTCCATTGCTAGTTGTGCACTCATACAGATCTAGGGAACCTAGTGTGATGCAACACAACCACTTGGTAGTCTTCCATTACTAACAACCTATATGAATATCATTGACATAATTCCTATTACTTGTGACATTTATATTCCTAAACAAATCAAACATCTAATTTAAATGTTGAGCTCTTATAGCCTTACAATCCTCCTTTCCTCAAGCAAAGCACAAATTTGTTGGATCCTCAAATTGACATTGATCATAAGTTCAATACACTATATACTTTTGACCAATCCATAGATCAAATGACTCGACACATATACACAAGGCTACAAGAATATTCTACATTTTCAAATCAAGTTATTCCCTTGCATAGTCCAAGTATTTCATATTTGAGCAAGTGAGAAAAAAATTGCTTTGTGGATAACAAACTAAAATTTTATGCATCAACATTAACCTCCATTGCCTACAGGAATAAAATTTCTACTTCCGATTCAATGGAGACCATTTCTACCTAGGGAAAGGGACTCTTGATACATGCATTGACCTAATTCTTGTTTGCGATAGATATCCATAATCTCTAAATTTGATTAAAAGAGTACTTGCAACAATATTTGTCCCAAGTTTTTTTTATTCCTTGTCATGACGATATCAACTATGACCCACACCTAATATACAATATGTGATTGATCCTTATTCAACAAGTCATCTATTTGGCATCACCAACATATCAACATGTAGTATGCTATTGTGCAAAATTCCTTGACATCATCAATGGGATCTCATAGTGGACCGAGGTGACATGTCCACTAGCTCTAATGATTAAAGTTGATTTTATTATCATCATTAAGGACCCTAACAACTAAAATATTCTCAAAAACACTAAGAGTTTTCTATTCCTTTTGTTAGCATGGAAATCATCTCATTGATGTTAGATTTACACTATAAATATATAATTCTAATAATTGTAAATCATCATGAAATTGTACATTGTTAAAAAACGTTTTGCAATGATATCTTTCATGCTATAAAGATCTATCGTAGTTTCATTATAGCTAGAGAAACAACAAGTTCATGTCATTGCTTCGATCCTTGCTATTTATTGTAGCTCATTCATATATATTGGAATATATGTATATATGAGCCAAATATGGATCACATTGTGTTTTATCTATTTTGGCTCTATTATCTCTTTGTTCCTTTACTAATTTACATCACATTTTATCCCTTAAGTATCATAACTCTACAAACCCCTTCTATACACTTATGAAACATCAAGACACTTGTGCATTCCTTATTGCTTTGGTATGGTTGAGTTTCTATTTATAAAGGTTCATTTTTCATAGTGTCCTACTTAGAGGATATTTTGCATGCATCACATAGAACATCTTTCAACATCTATTCTTTGCAATAAAAACATTCTAGGGATTCAACTATGCCCTAATAAATCTAAACTACAAATGTAAACATAAATTATTTTAGAGGGAGTTGCGATCTCTAACCTACAACTTACATAATGAAAATTTGATGTTTTGACAATAGGAACATGGCTCATGAGGCTATATACATGGTCATAGGAGGAAACAATTATGTTAGGCCCTATATGAGGATTTTAGGCCTTCAAGGATAATCATAACTACTCATACCACCACACATGACCTCTCACTAGTCTTCTAGTCACTTGAAATAGTGACGATGATATGGGCCCCCTTTCATGGACCATGAAAAGAGAGTATATTAACAAGATAATATCAAAAACAATCTCTCGGTGCATAGATGTTATGTGACTAATGTCATTTTTGTGTATTACATGATCCAGAGAAGGCCATGGACAAAGGACGTGGACAATGTAGACCTACTAAAACAATGAGAGGAAAGTGGGTGGCCATATAATCAGATACATAATCTGCAAATACAATAAATGTAAGAAGAAAAAGCAACATCAACCAAAGGAGGATGGTGTTTATGAACTCAAAAATTCTACAACATATACAAGATAAAGTTATATAAACTATGTTGTTTTTTTTTTCAAATCCAAAGCTTGATATCAATATGTCAAATATATGAGTAAAGTGAGGTTTTGTGTTGGATAGCATATTGGTTGAAATGATATAATTTGTGTACTAAAAATCATTGACTATGTTGTGTATTATAGGGTTCAGATGAGGCCATGGAAATAGATCGTGTCATATCAAATAAGGACACAACAGATGTTGCAGGAAATCTATTAATACATTGTTTATTGCAAATATATACATTTTTTTATTAATCAATAAAATTGTTAAAACATACGTCTAACATATGTATGTACTTGTTCATGTACATGTATTTTTCTATGAAGATATTTTGGACTGGAAATGGATGTTTGTAATACATTATGATCCAAGATTAAGGCATGTATTTGATGATGCATTAGTGGATACTGATAAAAACAATGATTGCCAACAAAATGAGAGAGAGGGATTAGAAAATATTGAAGAAATTGACATCCATGATGATGCTGGAGATGGTTATGTTTAGGCACAATAAGACAACATTCCAGAGTTAGATGATGTTATGGAAGACAACAATATGGATGGTATAAAAAATGATGATCCAAATACATCTGGTAACAATATGGATGGTCTACAGTCAAAATTTGAATGATGATGAAGATGATGCAAGTCAAGATGAGGATGATGATAATATTAACTACTTGAAAGATCATATGAACATTGTCAATGATACACTAGATGACATTGTTGTAGACAATGATGTTAAAGACAAAGACTTCTAAATTTTTAGAATAATTTGTAATCCATGTTTAAAAAATGATGATTCTGGACTAAACTTTGAAATGGTTCAGTATTATTTGTGTCAATACAAATTACCTATTGCAATATTCTTAAACTGTTAAAGATATGGTATGAATTGTTGGTAGAAAAAAATAGGATTAAAAAAATGGTATGTTTTATTAAGAACTAAACATAAAATAATTAAACAAAATAAAAGATTTTAATCACCTAGAATTAAGTGAAAATTTAATAAATTAAAGCTCAATTTTAGTTTCCTATTTCATATCAAAAAAATAAAATTTTGATCTCAATGATTTCACTGAGTCTTAAAACCATCCCATACAGTCAATGCATTCACCTATTCTAACCATGTAAAATTTCAACGCATACAATCACATTTTGAAGAAATTTCAACGTTGGCCCCATTCACTGCTCATTGTGCCGGGTCAATTGATGACATTGTAGATGGGAGTGTTGGAAGACATTCCATGACATTTCAAGAGAGTTTTGACCAAGATTCTATATATGGGAATGATGAATGATGAAAATGATAACTCATAATGAAGGTTCATGCAAACATGGAGGATGTCGAAGATTATGCGGGGACGTCAGGCATCCTTGAGTCTTGAAACCCTCGCATACTGAAAAGACATGTGCCTCATCTAACCATTGAAAATTTCTATGCATACATGCATAGTTTGAAGAAATTTCAACGTTGGCACCATTCACTGCTCACCACATGGTGTCGGTGGATGACATTGGTGATGAGCGTGTTGGAAGACATTCCATGACATTTCAAGAGAGTTTTGAGAAACATTCTATATATTGGAATGAGGAATGATGACAATGAGACTGCATGATGAACATTTATGCAAACTTAGATGATCTCAAATATTATGCGAGGACATCAGACAACCTTGAGTCTTGAAACCCTCACATACCATCAAGGCATGTGTCTACTCTAACCATGTCAAATTTGGACACATACATGCATAGTTTGAAGAAATTTCAATGTTCACGCCATTCAATGGTCACTATGCGACATCGATGGGTAACATTGGTGATGGGTGTGTTGATCGAAGAAGTTCCATGATATTTCAAGAGAGTTTCAAAAAATATTATATAGATGAGAATTATGAATAATGATGACAGTGAGACTACATGATAAACATTGATGCAAACATGGACTATCTCAAAGATTATTTTAGGACTTCAAGCAATATTCTTCAATCTTGAGACCCTCACATACCATCAAGGCATGTTTCTAGTCTAACCATGTCAAATTTCGATGCATGCAGGAACAATTTGAAGAAATTTCAATATTGGCCCCATTCACTGCTCATTGTACGACATTGGTGGATGACATTGGTGATGGGCGTGGTGGAATACGTTCCATGAAATTTCAAGAGAGTTTCGTTAAAAATTTCGTAGATGTAAATGACGAATGATGACAATGAGACTGCATGATGAATGTTGATGCAAATGTGGACGATCTCAAATGTTATGCGAGGACATCATGCATCTTTGAGTATTGAAATCCTTGCATATTGTTAAGGTATGTGTCTAGTCCAGCCATGTCAAATTTCAACGCATATAGGAATAATTTGAAGAAATTTCAACGTTGGCCCCATTCACTGCTCATCATGCAACATTGATGGATGACATTGGTGATGTATAACATCCTGCTCTTGCATGCACTAAGCGAATTTATTCTTTGGGGACACTTGCGTGCAGGTGATCCGGGTTATTATACTATTGGTTGTTTTGATTATGATTATGAGATATTGTGGATTTGATAATCTATGATTTGGTTGTGTTTACATAGACATGTGTTATTGATTGGGTTCTCCTGAGTGTGTAGGACTCTGGACATTGAGGATGCAGAGGCATCGATGAAACCCCTTGGACTCCAGATCGAATCAGGGAGTAGACTGTTAGGGTTTGAATGTTGTTGATGTGACATATGTACATATGATTATATGTTATGATCATTGATTATTATTGTTGACATGATTCGTTGATGGATGTAAGATGATGATAGCTTGCCGACCAGATTCACATTTGGAGTAGACAGGTCATGCACGAAAACTAGAGGCATTGAGGGAGAGGTGTGGCAACCACCCTGCCACAACCTACTAGCACTCCTGTCGTGGCTCGAACTATAGGTTAATGTCTACCTAGTTCGAAAAAACCCATGATGCCGTGAGGGCAGACTGTGATAGTTTCTCACTATGATTCTAAGGGGTGCACAATAAGGTAGGGGCCTTATTCCTTAGAGGCCCTTAGTCTCCCACAAGATCACCTAGCGGAGTATTGACTCTAGGGGTTTGACGTCTACCAAATTCAGTTAAGAGGCGAGTGGCACCCTTGGAGCATGTAGTGCATCTTGAAGGGCACGTCGCGCAAAGAAAACATAAAGAGATGAACGACACCCTTGGAGCATGTAGTGCATCCTGAAGGGCACATCACGATTTTAACTATGATAATTTAATAAACCTAGTGCCTAGAAAATTATTTCTCCTTAGGACCTAGTCGACCTTTAAATGAATGACGTGATAAGTAAAGTTTAATAAGAATTTTCCCTTAAAAATTGTCACCAAGCCTAGTGAATTTAATACCTAGGTCTAATTATAACATGTGGTTAATATATATATAAACATGTAACAAGAAGGGGGGGTAAGAAATTCAAACTTAATAATTAAAGTAATTTTTTTTTATAATGGAGGATTAAATTTATTAAAAGGGTAAATTTTTGTTTTTATCTACACTTGCTAAGTTGATTTTTAGTTAAAAAGGAAAAAGGAGGATACCTAAAAGAAAAAAGGAAACTTAAAAGAAAAAGGAAATTTAAAAGAAAAAGGAAACCTAAAGAAAAAGGGAAACTTAAAGAAAAGGGGAAACTTAAAGAAAAAACTGAAGGTCTAACTTAGTAAGGAAGTTAGCCTATGGAACTTTCTATTTATGAACTCAACTAGGAATTAAGTAAGGCACAAGTCATTTAAGAATTGTAAGGGAATAATGTGACACAAAGGAGCTTTTTTAGGAACTCTTTTAGGTGGGTGAGGGAAATAGGAATAATTATTTAATTAATAAAATTGATTTTCTGGTGCAACTAGGGGATTGGGCAACATGTGTATGGGGGAGGTTTTTCCTAATTAAATTAATAAAAAGGGAATATAATGAGGGTTTTTGGAAACTAATGACTAAGAAAAATCTATAAAAAGGATGTCGGAGGAGGAGTGAAGGACACATCTGGCTTGCGTAATGTTATGCTGCTAATTTTTTTCTTGACTGAACTTTCTCTTGTGGGAGTTGGGATACCCAGCTCGTGAAATGAGTGGTAGCTCAACCTTGCGAGGTGAGCTAGGTGTTACCATTCCCTGGTATTGTGTGCATGGCCTCTTTGTGGCTTGGGGGTCTTAGGGGGAAGAAGAGTACCCCTAGCGTTGGCTGGGAGGTACCGATGATGTCACAGCAGTTGGAAAGCAAGAGCTGGATGGAGCACGTGCGAGACAACAACTTCAGAGCATTCGTATTTGGATAAGGTACAATTGTTAAAGTTGTTACTTGCAATGAAATTTAATTTACACATGTTTATTTTACTGTACTCGGATGAAGATTTCATTGCCGTGAGATTTCCTTGCACATGCATTTCTACGGTAATTGTAATACCCTTTTCGCTTGATTCTTTCAGTAACAACCCTTGCTATCCACAATATCCTTTATTTCTGAGTTACTTTCTATTTGCGCATGGCCAGAATGAGCCCCAGACTCATAACCTTGCCTATGCTCTTGTATATCTTGCCTATGTTTTCTTTATTCCTTGATTGTGCTTTTATTTCATGATTTGCTTCTCCATGAAGAAGATCTTGATGCTTATTTGTGTTTTATTCTCTACTCTTGATACTTTAAGTTATTAGTCTGTTCTTGATTAGTTGTCCAGGAGCCGAATCGACTGTCTTTCACTCTAGTGTTAAAGATTTAGATTCAAATGCCCTGCTTTCTTGTGCATGGACAATAAGTGTCGGATCATTCCTTTGCCCAACATTTATTTGCAGCGAGTTCCTCTGCATCTTCCCTTGAGTTGTAATCTCGACACCATCTCTTTTTACTCGAGTTTTCACTGTGCATTTACACCTTGTTTTAACCCTCACTTTACCCAGCGTTTCCACTTCTTTTCTCCGCGTTTCCAGATCTCTGATGATTGCATGATGACTGCATGGGTAGTACTTGGAGTGCGCAATGTGCATGTGCTATCTTTGTTAGATAAGATCTTATTTTCTATTTACGCAGAATTCTTGTTATGGATTTTTATTGTTCTTTAGTTATGGATTTCACTTGTTATTTACACAACGATCTAGTTATGGAGTTGTAATGTTCCTTAGTTATGGATTTTCTATTGTTATTTACACAACGATTTATCATTACTCCTGTGATTGATTTGAAATTTTATTTCTACTACTGTGAGTTGAATAGCATTTGAAATTCACATTTGAATTAGCATTTGAAATAGAAATTGAATTAGCGATTACAACGAATAGCATTGAAATTGAATTAAAGCGAATAAAGAGAATAAAATGGATAGCATTTGAATTAGCATTTAAAATAGCGATTTTATGATACCACTACGATTTTACCATGATATCCATACTTACTACTTACCACTGCGATTTTAGCATGATTTTTACCACGACGATTTTACCATGATATCCCTACTTACCACTGCGATTTTAGCATGATTTTAATGGATAGCAAGGCAGCTTGAATCCTTGCTAGTTGCTCCTTATGATCGATTTCTCAGAAATGTATAAAAGGAACTGTGATAAATCGCTGCTATGCGTTGTGAATTTTGTATGATGATCATTGATATCCTTATGCTTTCTGCGTTGACTATTTGTTTCTGTATCCTTATATTATAGTTATATAATCCGCATGACAATCCACTGTATAGTTATAAATCATTGTTGTATATAACTTGTTGCTGTATAAATCGTCTATAAATCGTTGCTGTATAAATCATATATAAATCGTTGCTATATAGTTATATAATCCATATGAAAATTCATTGTTATCCTTATATATTATGTGTTGACAATCGTGGTTATTCTTTTACATTTTTATATTCGGTCTGAAAAGTCTGGAGTAAATATTATTATATATTCAAATTTCTAAATAAACATAAATATAAAAACTTATTGATAAGGATACGGTAATCACTCCTATAAAATCCAACCATTATTTCAAGAATAAAACAATGAGAATGTTGCCTTGTTGTAATAGTCCCTTAGATTTTTCCCATCCTTTGAAAGCATTGAGTGTCAGAGAAACAATTTTTATTATCCAACCATTGACAGTGTAAAGTTGCCTGAGGACTGGAAGGAATTCTCTAAATTTTTGTATTTAATAGTTTCTTTATAGCCATGATTCCGGTGGTATGTATGTTGGTGAATTTCACCTTGCCTGTGGCAGTTTCCGTTTGGATTTAGCTGTAATGGATTATTCACTGCGTGATTTGGCGCAGTGTTAACAATGGTGATTACACAACCATCATCCCATTCAAGTTGTTATTATCAGTCTTATAACTTTTGCATCAATAATTTATTGTTTTCATATACCAATTGTTTATAGATCAACCGTTGACCTTCACAACAACAAATCATTTGTTTTTATATAGTAATTGTTTATTTATCAATCATATATATAATTTTTTAACTTTGCCACAATAGATTAATTGCTTAAATGGTAATAGCTGCAATGAAAATTGATTAGTTACTGAAAGAGGTACATACATGATAAACCAATAGATGGAAAGGCTATGGGATGAAGGAAAAAAAGATCATGTATGAAGGTTATAACACCTATATGTAGTTGCCAATGGGATATCATCATATTACTCATTGCATGTGGTAGTTGTTAATACCAACAATGAAAAACAAGCAGAAAAAGAGAGCATCACTATTATACGATAGGGCATTATGATAATACATATGTGACATATCTACCTAGGTTGCATATGCACCTAGTTACCTTAGCTATTCTTTATGAATTCTTACAAACACTTACATGGTGTCACATAGATATAAACTAGATATTGTGACCATGTTTGGTTTATTTTTATGACTTACATTACATTGAAGAATGTCAATGCTTCATAAGGGTGAAAATTACCCCGTATAAAGAAAGGACGAGGGAATATTAACGAAAGTAAATGATGTTTCATCTATTTTGAAGGGATGAATATCTACTCAGCCATGAATGGTGTGTTTTTTTGGATCTGAACTATCTTTAGTGATTAGTGATTAGTGTGTTTTTCCAGATCAAAGATTATGATTAGTGCTTGGGAAAAATAGAGTTTATGTTTGACAATGATTTAGGATCCACTATACTAAGTGATGATAGATTAGATTACCTGTTTCTGACACATATAATGTAGAAAATCTACTGATTACGAATCCTGATTGATTAATTTATGATTGGTTATATATTATACATATAATTGCACCAACACACACAAAGCCTTTCATGATCAATACAATGACGAATATTAAAATATGAGGAATTCAATTATACATGTCAATAGCTACAAGGACAAGTTCATGAAGAAAAAGGACACAACAAGGCTAACTACACTATCCAAGGTAGATTTCACTAAAAGCTAGATAAGCTTTGTGTGACTGACATTGGGGAGAAATGTTGTGACTGTCCCTGAGATTGGGCAAGTCGATAGAATGATGGAGAGATCCTTGTCATGGAAATCTCAATGTAATGAGATGAGCTCACTTGAGACACTCTCACATTATTAAAGGTTATACCATGGCCTGAGCTATGAATCATGGTGCTTTCCTGAGGGATTAACTACCCCTCTCTGTGCAAGACATGTCCAAGATGGTATGGGTTCACACATAACACAACTCTAGTAGGTTGGCTAACGTGCATGTGATGAGGCCAGTTGAGTATCCATATGATGGTCATCCTAGATTGGAGTGATTTTATAACACCCATATGATGATATGGTGGTCCTCTAGATGACATGATGTTATACCACCATTGAGTAGGCTGGCTAATGTGCATGTGATGAGGCCAATTGAGTAGCCATAGGATGGTCAATATGGATTGGAGTGATGTTATAAAACCCATATGATGATATGATGGTCCCCCAGATGGAGTAATGTTATGAAACCATGGTCCTCCTAACTAGAGTTGACGATAGGTGGTCCTCCTAGATTGGAGTGATGTTATAACACCCAGATGATGATATGGTGGTCCTCCGGATGGAGTGATGTTATAACACCATGGTTCTCCTGACTGGAGTTGATGATAGGTGGTCCTCCTGGATTGGAGTGGTGTTATAACAACGGTGATTACACAAACATCAACCCATTCAAGTTGTTATTATCAGTCTTATAACTTTTGCAACAATGATTGATTGTTTTTATATACCAATTGTTTATAGATCAAGCATTGACCTTCACAACAACAAATCAATTTTTTTTATATAGTAATTGTTTATTTATCAGTTGTATATATAATTTTTTAACTTTTCCACAATAGATTAATTGCTTAAATGGTAATAGATGCAATGAAAATTGATTAGTTACTGAAAGAGGCACATACATGATAAACCAGTAGATGGAAAGGCTATGGGATGAAGGAAAAAGATATCATGTATGAAGGCTATAACACCTATATGTAGCTGCCAATGGGATATCATCATATTACTCATTGCATGTGGTAGCTGTTAATACCAACAATGAAAAACAAGCAGAAAAAGAGAGCATCACTACTATACGATAGGGCATTATGATAATACATATGTGATATATCTACCTAGGTTGCATATGCACCTAGTTACTGACGCAGCTGTGACCCTCACAGTCCAACCGCTCTCACCAGGACCTTCTCTAACTTTGGCCCAAAGAGCTACAATGCCCCTCAGATCCTGTATCGGGACCTTTCGTCACCCACAGGATACTTTGTTGATCTCCCGACAAGTTTCTCGGGAAATCAGAATTCCCGATATCGCGAATTCTATGCTCGCGTGCTTTATGCCTCTTCTATCGTCGGAGTTTCCCTATCGGGATATCGCTACTCGTGATGCCGACAATATGAAGTTCCAAACTCCGAACCTCGATGTGTCGATCCTCCGATGACACCTGTCCTCGCTGCTGACGCTTGGACCCCACACACTTGTGGAAAACGGGAAATCATTGATCAGGAGTTCGCGATCCCTGTTGCACCGTTCACAGGACCTTCCAAGTCCCGAACCCCGATACACGATGCCACCTGTCAATACCACACACTCTCGCCGTGGGACCTGTCGCAACTTGAAGTTTCGTGAATTCTTCGTGATTCTTTCGACGTCGAGAGTTGCGAAGTGCCGAACCCCGACTCTCCGGGATCTCGTGCCACCTATCCCTCTAACGATCAACAGCTCCCCTTAAATCGGGAAATCGCTAATCGCGATTTCAATGAGTGTAAAACTCTTACCTCCACAAACGCCGAAGACCGAATCCCGATGGCCCGGCTCTCTTCCCTGCGCCTAAGGACTAATTCCCGTGCACTTCTCCACAATCTGACAGTCAACGGGATTTCGCAAATCTATCCTGCGAACCCTGGCCGTTGATTCTCCTCCTTGAGGATTTCTTCCACTCCACATCTTCTCCCAGTTCGAACCTCACCTGGGTCTGGTCCCACAGTATTCACGAAGGAATTATCCCTCCTGCGTTTTGTCAACTTTGACTCCCTCAAAGACTTTGCACACGCTTCTCGCGCTCAACCTCCAACAACTCTCGAAGTGTTGAGTTTTTCCAGACTCTGTGCACTTCCTGCGACAACAGTCTCTACCTTCTTCTACTCAGATTAGCCACTGAGACTTCAGATTCAGCCTGCACTTCTCCTGCACGGCTCTATCAACTCGCACCGACTTCTGGGCGAATGAGAATAAGAGTTTAACTGTCTAGCCTCATCAACGCACTCTATGCGGATGAATTTCACTGCACTCTATACAAGAATCTCTTGGCTCAGACTGAGAAACAATTAAAACTTATTCTCCTTTCTCTCAGACTTCAGTTAAACCTCTAAAATCACATGCATAGCATATTCAAAGAAAATGCATACAAAAGAAAAAAACATTCATGAGCACATAAACAACACACACAGAGAAACAACACCAGTCATGAAATTGAATCAAAGGCTCTCTTCTATTAATTCAATCTGTACATGGGTGTTCTCCACAAGTTCTCTACTTGCTCTCTCTTTTGAATGCTTGATGATAATACCATGATACAAAGGAGGGTGTCTATATTCCGTTTTCCCTCTCGAAAACTGAAACTATCAAATCTACAATTAAATTCTTATCTAACAACATTAAATCTATTAAATGCCTTCCTATCTACTAAGGACGAGAGCTTAAAGGCTCAAGGTCCCATTTACAATACAAGTGCGCTCTTCATGAATGCCTTCTTTAAAGAACGGCGCAACAAATCCCAAAGCATTTCAAAATTTGTAGGCGTTGTCCAGCTGTTTTTTCTGCTCCACGCGCTGGCTCGCTTGATGAGTGAGCGATGCTCCTGCATCATACTCCTCAGCTTGAAAGATTTCATGGGCTCCTGTCCATGAGATCTTGCACGGTGTGTCCATGCTTCTGTATGATTGCTTCTGTCTCCCAGCTGGCATCCTCCACTGGGTGATTCTTCCACTTAACCAGGTACTCAAAATACTGCTTTCTCTTGGTCTTCTTTCTTACTCTCTTGTCTAGTATGGACTCCATCTACAGCTTTTCAGCTATCGACATTTGCTTTTGACACTAGATCACTAGTTCCTCAGGTCTAGTCTTTGCTTCTGCAGCCCTGTATGGGTATAAATCCGAAATATTAAAAATTGGAGATATCCCAATGCCATCTGGAAACTCAAGCTCGTATGCATTCTCCCCGATTTTCTTCAGGATTCTACATGGCCCAATTTTCTTCATCTTGAGCTTGTTATATGTTCCCCTTGGGAACCTTTCTTTCCTCAAGTGCACCAGAACCATATCACCAACTTCGAACTGAAGTTGTCTCTTCCGCTGATCGGCTCTGCGCTTATACTCTTGATTTGATTTCATCAGTCGTTGCTTCACTTGACTGTGAAGTTCCTGCATCACCTCAGCAAACTCTTCTGTGCTCGCACTGCTAGTCGTAGCCTGTTCTGACTGACTCCCTGAGTTTAGAAACTCCCCTTGGTTGTGTCCCATACAAAATCTGGAATGGACTCTTGCCTGTACTCCGATTCACTGAATCGTTGTACGCAAATTCTGCATGTGGTAATATCTGGTCCCAATTTCTATGGTGCTCTGTCACCAAGCTCCTCAATAGATCCCCCAGACTTCTGTTGACCACCTCTGTTTTTCCATCCATCTGCGGATGATAAGCTGAACTAAACGCTAAGTTTGTTCCTAGCTTTTTCCATAGCGTCCTCCAAAAATGACCTATGAATTTGGTATCCCTGTCCGAGACTATGCTTCTCGGCAATTCGTGAAGTCTAACCACCTCTTTGAAAAACAAATTTGCGATGTGGGTCGCATCGCTGGTCTTATGACATGGAATAAAATGTGCCATCTTCGAAAACCTATCTACCACCACAAAGATGGAATCAACTCCTCTTTGCGTCCTTGGCAAACCCAGTACAAAATCCATACTAATTGCCTCCCATGGTCTCTCAGGTATGGGCAATGTCTGATAAAATCCAACATTCTGCTTTCGGCCCTTTGAATGCTAGCAAATTTGGCACCTGTCAACAAAAATTTTTACATCTGCTCTCATGCCTGGCCAAAAATATGATTCGCTCAACTTTGTGAACGTTTTGTCATGTCCAAAATGACCCGCTAATCCTCCACTGTGATTTTCTTTCAACAAGTTCTCCCTCATGGAGCAATTCAGAATGCACAGTTGATTGCCCCGAAACAACAATCCACCCTGGATCATGTAATCTATCCACGGGCTCCGATCCCTGAGAACTGGATTCTCAACTGCCTCATATGCTTCCCCGAAATCTGCATCTCCAACATACATGTCCTTCAGATTTTCAAAACCCAATGTCTTGACTCTGAACTCCTGCAACAGCAAACATTTCCTTCTCAAAGCATCAACCACTTTGTTAGCAGTTCCTGAAATGTGTTTGATCACAAATGTAAAATTTTGCATATATTCTACCCATTTTGCATGCTTCTAGTTCAACTTCTCTTGTTGACTCACAAACTGCAATGCATGATTATCGCTGTACAGAATAAATTCCTTGGGTATCAAGTAATGCCTCCACTTCTTTAATGCCTATATAATGGCATAAAATTCCTTATCATATGTTGAGTATTTCAGCTTTGCATAATCCAGTTTCTCGCTGAAATATGCCACAGGCTTGTCATCCTGACTCAAGACCCCTCCGATAGCATACCCACTGGCATCAAATTTCACCTGAAATGTCTTCTGAAAGTCAGGCAATACCAGAATTGGTTGCTCTGTGATCTTTCACTTCAACAGATGGAAGCTCTTCTCGGCCTTTGCTGTCCAGTGAAAAGTCTTATGTCGCTTCTTCATTGTGTCCATCATCACGGCGCTAATTCCACTGAAATTTCGAATGAACTTTCTGTAGAAACTAGCCAAACCATGGAAACTTCTCACCTTGAAAACATTTCTCGGTGATGGCCAATTCTTGATCACGTCCACCTTCTYAGGATCCATCTTTAACTCATTCACTGAAATAACAAAACCCAAATAAATGAGCTCTGTCTTCATGAAGGAACACTTCTTCATGTTGACCAACATATTCTCCTGCTGCAGTCTCCTCAATACAATGGCCAAATGCTTCAAATGTTCAACCTTGGTCTTGCTGAAGATCAATATGTCATCCAGATATATGACTACAAACTTCCTGATGAATTCCCTTAGGACTTCATTCATCAGCCTCATGAATGTGCTTGGCGCGTTTGTCAGGCCAAATGGCATGACCAGCCATTCATACAAAACTTCGTTTGTCTTGAATGCTGTCTTCCATTCATCGCCTTCCCTCATGCAAATCTGGTGATATCCGCTTTTCAGATCTATCTTCGAAAAATAATTTGCCCCAGTTAGGCAATCCATCAGATCATCCATTCTCGACAGTGGAAATCTGTACCTGATGGTAATCTTATTTATCACTCTGGAGTCTGTACACATTCTCCAACCTCCATATTTCTTCGGAATAAGTACTGTTGGAATAGCACATAGACTCAGACTCTCTCTGACCAGTCCTTTATCCAGCAGATCCTGTACCTGCCTCTTGATTTCCTCATTCTCCTGAGGTGTCAACCTGTATGCGGCCTTATTTGGTAAACTGGCTCCAGGTATAAGTTCTATGTGATGACTCACACTCCGCATCGGTGGAAATGAACGAGGTAGTTCATCCACGATGATATCAGCGAACTCTCCCAGCAGTTCCTGAATCTCTTCTGGCAAGTCGTCCACTCTTGTGCTAGTCAGAACAATTCTCAGTTTCCTGACCACAAAGAATTGTGGATCTTCGTTCTTCTCCATCTCTGTGAGAAGTTCTTTCCCACTCATGAGAAGTATGGTATTGCTCACTTTTGGCTTCACTTCCTTCTCCTTTATCGAAAGAAATTTATGGGTCATCCCATCCTTCTCCAGGGTGTATGTGTTCATCCTCCCATCATGAACCACATTCCGATCATACTGCCATGGTCTACCCAATAATACATGACAGACATCCATGGGAATGACATCGCATAGGACTTTATCCTTATATTCACCCATTTTAAAATCGACTAAACATTGTCTAGTGACACTCACCTGATGTCCTTTTTGTAGCCATGATACTTTGTATGGACTTGGGTGATTGGTTGTCTCCAGCTCCAACTTTTCTACCATCTCGGTCGAAACAAGATTGTCAGTGCTTCCGCTGTCCACTATGACCTTGCATTTCCAGCCCTTGGTCTTGCACATGGTCCTGAACAGTCTGGTTCTCTGAGCTATATCCTCCACCTCTTTCTCGGGTGTTAACAAAATTTTATGCACCGTCAGTGACTTCCCACTTCTGGTGTCTTCATTCTCAACATCACACCTCTGCGCCTCAGCGATGTGAGCTTCTCCTCTGTCCATTTTCCTGCCTGGACAATCAACAGCTTTATGTCCATCTTTCCCACATGTAAAACATGTGATGATTCCTCCTCTGCCTCTTCCCCTACCTCTGGTATGAGGAAAAGCGTTAGCGTCAGCATAACCACCACCTTGCTCTGTTTGTTGTCTCCTCGGCTCAGCATATTGCTGCTTTTGCTGTGAGGTTCCACCTCTCTCAGCTTTACCCCGAGGTCTCTTCCATTCCTCCTTGGGTTTCTAAGTTCTTTCTTAGGCAACTGCCTTGCCTCTGGGCTGAATCCTGCCTCGCCCTCGCTGACCCTACTTGCGGCTCATCTTCTCCTCGGATTTCAGATCCATCTGGTAAGCATCCTCCATTGTTCTGATGGTTACCATGCTTAAATAATCCTGAATGTCATATCTTAAACCATTCAGGTATCTCACCACCTTCTCATCATCGCTCTCCCGCTGACCTGCTCGAATGTTGAGCTTGTAAAATTCCTCGGTGTACTCCTTGACTGTCATCAACTTCTGTCTCAGGTTCTGCATCCGCCTGAACAGAGTGATTTGATAATCTCTGGGGATGAATTTCACTTTCATCTTAGCGATCATCCTGTCCCAGCTCTTGATTTTCTGTTTACCTTTGGAACGTCTGTTCGCCTGCAGCTCGTCCCACCACAAGGCTGCATGTCCTTTTAACTTGGTAACAACATGCCTTATCTTCTTGTCCTCTTCGATATCCTCATAATCGAAGTAGGTGTCAAGAGCTCGGATCCAATCCAACAGCTCTTCTGCATCTAGACTCCCCTCATAGACGGGAATGTCCATTTTGGTCTTCGAACTCATCCTGGCAATGGCTTTGATCAACCGCTCCATTGAAGCATCTTCTGCTGTGACCTCTTCTTCGTGTCCAGCTTCCTCTTCCACCTCGGAATCACTGAACTCTCCAGCGCCGACTCCGCGTCTCTGCACTGTCTCCATCTCCTCGAGCCTTGCTCGGAGATCTCTCATCTGGCGCTCTATTTCTAGATTCCCTGCCGGCCTTCCTCTTCTTCGCGCATCCCTGTCTTCTCGATCAGGTGATTGTCTTTCTCTTCTTGGTGGCATGATGTCTTCTCTTCTCTCTCAATAGAGAACTTATCCGGCTCTGATACCACTCTGACGCAGTCGTGACCCTCATAGTCCAACCGCTCTCACCAGGACCTTCTCTAACTTTGGCCCGAAGAGCTACAATGCCCCTCAGATCCCGTATCGGGACCTTTCGTCACCCATAGGGTACTCTGTTGATCTCTTGGCAAGTTTCTCGGGAAATCAAAATTCGCGATATCGCGAATTCTATGCTCGCGTGCTTTGTGCCTCTTCTATCATCGGAGTTTCCCTATCGGGATATCGCTACTTGCGATGCCGACACTCTGAAGTTTAAAACTCCGAACCCCAATGTGCCGATCCTCCGATGACACCTGTCCTTGCTGCTGACGCTTGGACCCCACACACTTGTGGAAAATGGGAAATCACCGATCGGGAGTTCACGATCCCTGTTGCACCGTTCACAGGACCTTCCAAGTCCCGAATCTCGATACGCGATGCCACCTGTCAATACCACACACTCTCGCCGTGGGACCCATCGCAACTCAGAGTTTCACGAATTCTCCGTGATTCTTTCGACGCCGAGAGTTGTGAAGTGCCGAACCCCGACTCTCTGGGATCTCGTGCCACCTGTCCCTCTAACGATCAACGACTCCCCTTAAATCGGGAAATCGCTAATCGCAATTTCGACGAGTGTAAAACTCTTACCTCCACAAACGCTGAAGACTGAATCCCGATGGCCCGACTCTCTTCCCTGCGCCTAAGGACTAATTCCCGCACACTTCTCCATGATCTGACGGTTAGCGAGATTTCTCAAATCTATCCTGTGAACTCTAGCCGTTGATTCTCCTCCTTGAGGATTTCTTCTGCTCCACAACTTCTCCCAGTTCGAACCTCACCTGGCTCTGGTCCCACAGTACTCACGAAGGAATTATCCCTCCTGCGCTTTGTCAACTCTGACTCCCTCAGAGACTTTGCACACGCTTCTCGCACTCAACCTCCAACAGCTCTCGAAGTGTTGAGTTTTTCCAGACTCTGTGCACTTCCTGCGACAACAGTCTCTACCTTCTTCTGCTCAGATTAGCCACTAAGACTTCAGATTCAGCCTGTACTTCTCCTGCACGGCTCTATCAACTCGTACTGACTTCTGGGTGAATGAGAATAAGAGTTTAACTGTCTAGCCTCATCAACTCACTCTATGCGGATGAATTTCACTACACTCTATGCAGGAATCTCCTGGCTCAGACCGAGAAACAATTGAAACTTATTCTCCTTTCTCTCAGACTTCAGTTAAACCTCTGAAATCACATGCACAGCATATTCAAAGCAAATGCATACAAAAGAAACAAACATTCATGAGCACATAAACAGCACACACAGAGAAACAACACCAGTCATGAAATTGAATCAAAGGCTCTCTTCTATTAATTCAATATGTACATGGGTGCTCTCCACAAGTTCTCTACTTGCTCTCTCTTCCGAATGCTTGATGATAATACCATGATACAAAGGAGGGTGTCTATATTCCGTTTTCCCTCTCGAAAACTGAAACTATCAAATCTACAATTAAATTCTTATCTAACAACATTAAATCTATTAAATGCCTTCCTATCTACTAAGGACGAGAGCTTAAAGGCTCAAGGTCCCCTTTACAATACAAGTGCGCTCTTCATGAATGCCTTCTTTAAAAAACGATGCAACAAATCCCAAAGCATTTCAAAATTTTTAGGTGCTGTCCAACTGTCTTTTCTGCTCCACACGCTGGCTCGCTTGATGAGTGAGCGATGCTCCTGCATCAGTTACCTTAGCTATTGTTTATGAATTCTTACAAACACTTACATGGTGTCACATAGATATAAAACTAAATATTGTGACCATGTTTGGTTTATTTTTATGACTTACATTACATTGAAGAATGTCCATGCTTCATAAGGGTGAAAATTACCCTGCATAGCGAAAGGACGAGGGAATATTAACGAAAGTAAATGATGTGTCATCTATTTTGAAGGGATGAATATCTACTCAGCCAAGAATGGTGTGTTTTTTTGGATCTAAACTATCTTTAGTGATTAGTGATTAGTGTGTTTTTTTGGATCAAAGATTATGATTAGTGCTTGGGAAAAATAGAGTTTATGTTTGACAATGATTTAGGATCCACTATACTAAGTGATGATAGATTAGATTACCTATTTCCGACACATATAGTGTAGCAAATCTACTGATTACGAATCCTGGTTGATTAATTTATGATTGGTTATATATTATACATATAATTGCACCAACACACACAAAGCCTTTCATGATCAATACAATGACAAATATGAAAAGATGAGGACTTCAATGATACATTTCAATAGCTACAAGGACAAGTTCATGAAGAAAAAGGACACAACAAGGATAACTACACTGTCCAAGGTATATTTCACTAAAAGCTAGATAAGCTCTGTGTGACTAACATTGGGGAGGAATGTTGTGACTGTCCCTGAGATTGGGTGAGTCGATAGACTAATGGAGATATCCTTGTTGTGGACATCTTGATGTAATGAGATGAGTTCACTTGAGACACAATCACATTATTCAAGGTTATACCATGGCTTGAGCTACGAATCATGGTGCTTTCCTRAGGGATTAACTACCCCTCTCTGTGCAAGACATGTCCAATATGGTATGGGTTCACACATAACACAACTCCAGTAGGTTGGCTAACGTGCATGTGATGAGGCCAGTTGAGTAGCCATATGATGGTCATCCTGGATTGGAGTGATGTTATAACACCCATATGATGATATGGTGGTCCTCCAGATGGCATGATGTTATACCACCATTGAGTAGGCTGGCTAACGTGCATGTGATGAGGCCAGTTGAGTAGCTATAGGATGGTCAACCTGGATTGGAGTGATGTTATAAAACCCATATGATGATATGATGGTCCCCCATATGGAGTAATGTTATGACACCATGGTCCTCCTAACTAGAGTTGACGATAGGTGGTCCTGCTAGATTGGAGTGATGTTATAACACCCAGATGATGATATGGTGGTCCTCCGGATGGAGTGATGTTATAAAACCATGGTTCTCTTGACTGGAGTTGATGATAGGTGGTCCTCCTAGATTGGAGTGGTGTTATAACATCTAGATAATGAAATGGTGTTCCTTCGGATGGAGTGATGTTATAACACCATGGTCGTCAAGAGTGGAGTTGATGATGGGTGGTCCTCTGGATTGGTGTGATGCTATAACACATAGATAAATATATGGTGGTACTCCTGGATTGAAGTGATTTTATAACACCATAGATGATGATAAGGTGGTCCTCCTAGATTGTAGTGATGTTATAACACCTAGACAATGATAAGGTGGTCCTCCTGGATTGAAGTGATGGTATAACACCTATGTAATGATGGGATAATACTGCTTATGGAGTGGACATGATGCATTGAAGTGTTGTCCAAGGAAAACCTTTCTTATGATGTAAGAAGTCAATTAAAAGTTATAAAGTTCTGAAGAAAATCACGTGCTAGATGTTGGTTACGTGAAGTGCAAGTCAAACATAATGTAAAGTGATGCAGACCCCCCTTCTCTCCTAAGGGATGCGCTACCTCCCGGTCTAGGATCAATGAAGAAAATGAGTCAGACTGACTCTTTGGGTCTCTGACAGACCCCAAACCCACTTACACAGGTCCTTTCTCCAAAATGTGCAGGTCGTATGAGACTTGCGGGCTTTTTTCTGAGCATTGTTCAAATCTCCACACCAAACATGTGCTAGCCCTTCCCTAGCTAAGCCCCTTCATTTTCTATGACCACGACTGTGACCAGTCACCTAACCAAAAGGCGCGTCATGACTTTGCGTGTCGAGTGTTTTCGTATGAGCCAACCTCGACTCTGCGACTTTCGAAATCCCGAAGTGGGGCCTAGCACATGCTAGCTCATCCCTTAATCTTCGGCAATGTGACCCCTTGATCTGACCTGGAGCCAATCTCTCGAGCGCTTTGTGGTTTTGCATCCCCGAGATATTTTGTTTGCTCATCCTCCCGACTTCCGAAACTCGAAATCTGGGCTCCACTCACATTAGATCAATGGTCCACAATCCATGTGATCCGACGGTCTTTCTTTCTCCTTTGCGAACTCAGGACTTTGTGTTTCACGAAGTTGGAGGATTGATCCTCTCTCTTCTCCCAATATCTGAACTCACAAGTTTCTTGGGACCAGATCTGTGGACCACACTTTCCTTCAATCAATAGCTATGATCGTTTCATGAACTTGGGTTCCACGAGTTTTCTTACCCTATGCACTTCCAAGGGTTAAAGCTCATGCACTTATCTCTAGATCCAACGACTATTGGTCAACACGCTTAGATCTAATGGTCCAGATTTGATCTTCTCCTCGTGCTTCCTCTAGTCACTGGACGTTAATATAACGGTCTAGATTCCCTCCGCAACCAATCTAATGGTTGTTTCCGCTCCTCCTCCTAAGCTTTTGATTTGTCTGACTTAGAGATTTTATAAGTCTTTAAAGGTATCTACCTTTGAACCTCCTATGAGTCTGTCTCTCGGACTTCAACTACACTACTGAAAAATGTTATCTCTCTTGAGCTTGGTCTTTTGAAGACTTCTACTTCCTGTGCACTCCTTGTGTTTCATGGATTTCGACAACTCAGGTCCAAAGGACTTATCTAAGAGAAATTCCTCTCTCCCTCTTGGCGTTCTCCTTTTTCTTTGTCCACAAGCCGCACGAGATTCTTATGCAGGTTCGAGTTCCTGTAGACATCTATTCCCATCTTGTAGTAGTCACTTTGCACTCCTTGCAAAGGGAAAGTTTCGTGTTATCTCTTTTGAACTTTGGAATCGAAAAATATTTTATCAACACACTCTTTGCATTCTGTGTGCACACATTGCACCACTTGATAGAAGAGAAACAATTGAAACTTATCCTAACATTCACAGTTCCATCTACTCATGACGAAATTCATTCATTCATTCATGAAAACAAAATAACAGGGAATTGCAAACAATGTCCACACTATGCATTGGGTCAATTTTCCTCTGTTATATTCCAAATTGAAAATGGCTACAACTATAATGAAAAAAAAAAAACTCAAAAAAATTGGAATTCTCCTACTAACTTGCAGCTAGCCTCATTTGGGTGTACAAAACCTCTATTTATCTCAAAGGGATATTAGGGTCCCCCATGACTACTTGTCTACATCAAAACCCTATCCCGATGACTATCCTAGTGCAGTCGCATTGCAGAACTGGAGTGGAAACTCCCACTTTGCTTGCGATCGCTCAAGCGTGCCTCAATGATTTTTTCGGTGTTGAGTTAAGGTAGACTTCAAAATATCCACCGTAAATGCCAGCGTTGAGGTTCTGTACAGATTCCCAGACATTGATAGGTCTTGTTCCATGTGCTTGCCAGCGATGCTCCTGCATCATACTCCCCTTGACAAAAATTCATGGACTCATATCCATGAGCTCCTACACTGAATTTCCATGCTTCTAAATAGTAGCTTCATTTTCCCAATTGGCATATTCTATTGGGTGTCCCTTCCACTTGACCAAATATTCAAAATAGGTCTTCCTCCTAGTCTTTTTGCCAATCCTCTAATTAAAAATCTTTTCCATCTATGGTTTTTCTGCTATAGGAATTTGTTTCTCCCACTGAATCTTCTCTTGATATTTTGATCCCTTTGTGTCATCTTTCCTGTGAGGATACATGTCTGAAACATTGAATATGGGTTCTATGCTCACATCATCTGGCATCTCAATCTCATAGGTGTTTGCATCAAACTTCCTCAAGATCTTACATGGTCCTATCTTCTTCATATTTAACTTGTTATATGTTCCCATAGGGAACCTTTCTTTCCTTATATGTGCTAGAACCTGATCTCCTACTTCAAATTGAAGTTCTTTGTGATGTTGATCAGCTCTGAATTTGTACTCCTGGCTAGAACTCTGCAACCATCCTCTGATCTGGCTATGGAGGCTCTGCATTTCTGCAGGAAAATCTTCTACTCCAGTGCTCCTGATCTGACTCTGTTCCAAGTCTCTCAACTCAGATACTCCCATGGGTTGCATTCCATACAATATTTGGAATGGGCTCTTTCCAGTGCTCCTGTTTAGTGAGTCATTGTATGCAAATTCTACTAGTGGCAGAATCTGATCCCACTGATTATGATTCTCAGTGACCAGACTCAATAAATTTCCTAAACTTCTGTTTACCACCTCAGTCTACCCATCTATTTGAGGGTGATAAGATGAGCTGAAGGAAAAATATGTCCCCAACTTCTTCCACAGTGTTCTCCAAAAGTGACCAACAAATTTTGTGTCTATGTCCGAGACAATAGTTTTGGGTAGGCTGTGAAATCTCACAACTTCCTTGAAAAACAGATTTGCAACATGCATTGTGTCAATGGTCTTCTGGCATGGGATAAAGTGTGCCATGTTCGAAAATATATCCACCACTACAAATATGGAATCACATCCTCTTTGCATTCTTGGTAGTCCTAACATAAAATCCATGCTTATTGCATCCCAAGGCCTCTCTGGTATTGGAAATGGTTGATACAATCCGGTGTTCTTTCTTTTTCCTTTTGCATGTTGGAAGATTCTACATATGTTCACAAACTTCATCAATTCTGTTCTCATACCTAGCCAATAGTATGAACTTCTCAACTATGAAAATTTCTTATCATGGCCGAAATGTCCAGCCAATCCTCCACTATGATTTTCCTTCAAAAGGTTATCCCTCATTGAGCATTTTGGTATTCACAACTGATTTCCCTTGAACAACAGTCCCTCTTGAATCATATACTTTTTCCACTGGATTCTATCTCTCAGCACATGATTTTCACATGCTTTGTATGCTTCCTTGAAATCTGTATCATCACAATACATGTTCTTAAGGTGTTCAAATCCCAAGGTCTTCACCTGAAATTCCTGTAGAATCAAACATCTCTTGCTTAATACATCAACAACTTTGTTAGAATTCCCAACAATACGTTTTATGACAAAAGTAAAGTTCTGCATAAACTCAATCCATTTTGCATTCTTCTGATTAATTTTTCCTGTCTGGTTATGAATTGTAAATCCTGGTTATCACTATACAAGACAATTCCTATGGGACAAGGTAACATCTCCACTTCTTCAAGGCTTGAATTCTGGCATAAAACTCCTTATCATATGTGGAGTATTTTCTCTTGGTCTCATTCATATTCTCACTGAAATAAGCAATAGGTCTATTATCCTGTCTCAAAACTGCTCCAATTGCAACTCCACTTGCATCACATCTTACCTGAAATGTCTTTTCAAAATTCGGCAAGACCAGAATTGGTCGTTCTGTTATTTTATCCTTCAGTATATGGAAGCTCTTCTCGGCCTCTTTCTTCCATTTAAAAGAATTGTGCTTCTTCTTCATTGTATCCATCATTGGTGCACAAATTCCACTGAAGTCTCTGATGAACTTCCTATAGAAACTTGCCAATCCATGGAAGCTCCTTACCTCAAACAGACTCCTTGGTGACGACCATTCTTTGATCGCTTTCACCTTCTTTGGATCCATCTTCATCTCATTTGAAGAGATCACAAAACCTAAGTAAATGAGTTATGTCTTCATAAAAGAGGACTTCTTCAGATTTATCAACAACTTCTTCTGTTTTAGTCTCCTCATCACTAGCGTTAGGTGTCTCAAATGCTCCTCTTTAGTCTTACTAAAGATTAGTATATCATCTAGATATACAACCACAAACTTGCCAATGAAATATTTTAGTATTTCATTCATCAGCCTCATAAAAGTACTCGAGTAATTTGTTAAGACAAATGGCATAACAAGCCACTCATACAAACCTTCATTTGTCTTAAAGGCTATTTTCCACTCATTACCTTCTCTCATTCTAATCTGGTGATATCCACTTTTCAAATCTATTTTGGAAAATAAATTTGCTCCACTTAAACAGTCCATTAAATCATCCATTCTTGGAAAAGGAAACCTATACCTGATGGTGATCTTGTTAATGGCTCTCGAGTCCGTACACATTCTCTATCCTCCATCCTTCTTTGGACTCAACACAATTGGTATTACACATGGACTCAAGCTTTCCCTGACCAAACCTTTGTCTAAAAATTCCTAGACTTGGTTCTTCACTTCCTCATTCTCTCAAGGTTTCAATCTGTATGCCTCTTTGTTTGGCAGACTAGCTCTTGGTATCAAGTCAATATGGTGACTGATACTTCTGATGGGTGGAAATGAGTTAGGCAACTCATCCACCACTATGTCAACAGAATTATCCAATAATTCCTGAACTTCTTCAGGAAAATCATCCATCTAAGTACTTGTAAGGATAATTCTAGGTTTCCTCACCACAACGAACTACATCTCATGTTCTTTCTTGAATTCTTTCAGGAGTTCCTTCCCTCTCATGAGAAGTATGCTTGTGCTGGATTCCTCTTTCATTTTCTTCTCCTCTACTGGAAGCAACATGTGTGTTCTACCATTCTTCTCTAATGTGTATGTATTTTTCCTCCCATCATGAATGACATTCCTTTCAAACTTCCATGGTATTCCAAAAAAAATATGGCATACATCCATGGGGATTACATCACATAGAATTTCATCTCTATATCCTCCTATCTTGAATTCAACCAAGCATTGTTTAGTGAGCATTACCCGGTGTCCTTTATGCAACCATGAGACTTTGTATGGCTTCAGATGTGCAGTTGTCTCTAGCTCCAATTTCTCCACCATCTCCATGGATACTAAGTTATCAATGCTCTCACTGTCAATTATCACCTTGCATACTCTATCTTTATTCTTGCAAGCTGTTTTGAAGAGACTGTTCCTCTGCATTGGATTTTCAACTTCTGTCTTTGGTTTTAAGAGAAGCTTCCTCAACATCAGGGATCTTCCATCCTCTACTCCTTCTACTTCAACATCTCTTCTCTATGATTCTAAAATGTGAGCTTCACCTCCTCCTTATTTATTTTTCTCAGGAAATTCCCAAGACAAGTGCCCTGTCTTTCCATAGTCATAACATCTTACTTCTCCTCCTCCTCTTCTTCCTCTTCTTCTAGAAGAACTTCTTCCACCACCCTATCTTTCTCAGGAACTTCCTCCTCTTTTTGAGTGACTGTGTGGCTTCTCAGTATCATCCTTAGACTTATGTGCTCTGTCATGGGTAACTCCCTTGCTTTTGTTTGGGACTGAGATTTTACCTCTTCCTCGCTGGCTTTGTTTTCTGGCCAACTTCTCCTCTACTTTCAGTGCAAACTGATAAGCATATGCCACTGTCCTTATTGAAATCATGCTGAGCTCATCCTGGATTTCATACCTTAGGCCATTTATATATTTGGAAATTTTTTCTTCATATTTCTCTCTTTGTCCAGTTCTGATGTTCAGCCTATAGAACTCCTATGTGTACTCCTTAACTGTCATCCCCTTCTATATCAGGTTTTGCAACTTCCTGAACATATTGATATGATAATCTTTGGGCATGAACTTAGCCTTCAACTTGGCTACCATTTTGTCCCAGCTCTTTATTTTTTGTTTTCCTTTGCTTCTTCTCTCAGGTTGCATTTCATCCCACCACAACGCTGCATGTCCCTTTAGTCTGGTGACAACATGTCTCACCCTTATTTCCTCATTGACGTCTTCATAGTCGAAATATTTGTCCATGGATCTTATCTAATCCGATATCTCTTCAACATCTAATTTTCCTTTATACATTGGGACCTCTATCTTGGCTCTGCCTCCCAATCTGGCAACTTCTCTCAGAAAGCATTCTTTGACAACATACTCTCCGATGACATTCTTTCCCACAACTTCTTCGCTCTCTGCATCGCTGACGTCTCCTGCATCAGGTGCTCATCTCTGCACTGCCTACATCACCTCTAATATTGCACGGAGTTCTCGCATCTCCCTTTCTACAGCTCGATTGGCCAAAGGTGGTTCCACTCATCTCCTTGGTGGCATTGCGTTGTCTGTCTGTCACACACAGAGTACAACTTCGAGTTCTTTTTGTCTCTTCTCCTTTGCCTGTTGTTTGCAAGAAAAAATCTGCTTCGATACCACTTGATGCAGACCCCCTTCTTTCCTAAGGGCTGCATGACTCCTGGTCTAGGATCGATCAAGAAATTGAGTCAGAATGACTCTTTGGGTCTCTGCTAGACCCCAAACCCACTTACATAGGTCCTTTCTCCAAAATGCACAGGTCATATGAGACCCGCATGTCTCTTCTGAGCGTTGTTCAAATATCCACATCAAACGAGTGCTAGCCATTCCTTGACTAAGCCCCTTCCTTTTTAGTGACCATGACTGTGACCAGTTGCCTAACCAAAAGCTGCATCACAACTTCACATGTCGAGTGTTTTCCTATGAGCCAACCCCGACTCTCCGACTTCTGAAATCCTGAAGTGGGGCCTAGCATGTGCTAGCTCCTCCCTTAATCTTCGACAATGTGATCCCTCTCTATGACTTGGAGTCAATATCTCGAGCGCTTTGCGGTTTCACATTTCGCGTCACCGAAATATTTCGTTCGCTCATCCTCCCAACTTCTGAAACCCGAAATATGGGCTCCACTCACGTTAGATCAATGATACATAATCTGTGTGATATGACGGTTTTTATTTCTCCTTCACGAACTTGGGACTTCGCGTTTCATGAAGTTGGAGGAATGCTCCCCTCTCTTCTCTTGATATCTGAACTCGCGAGTTTCTTGGTACCATATCTATGACCCACACTTTCCTTCGATCAACGATTATGATCGTTTCATGAACTTGAGTTTCATGAGTTTGCTTACCCTGTGCACTTCCAAGGGTTAAAGCCCATGCACTTATCTCTAGATCCAACGAGTGTTGGTCCACATGCTTAGATCTAACGGTCCAGATCTGATATTCTCCCTGTGCTTCCTCTAGTCACTGGACGTTAATCTAACGGTCCAGATTCCCTCCGCAACCAATCTAATGGTTGTTTCTGCTCCTCCTCCTGAGATTTTGATTAATGTGACTCAGAGAGTTTCTAAGTCTTCAAAGGTCTCTACCTTTGAACTTCTTGTGAGTCCATCTCTCAGACTTCGGTTACACTTTTGAAAAACATTATCCCTCCTAAGCTTATTCTTGTGAAGACTTTGACTTCCCACACATTCCTTGCGTTTCAAGGATTTCGACAACTCAGGTCCAAAGGATTGGAGTGATGTTATAACACCCAAATGATGGTATGGTGGTCCTCCGGATGGTGCGATGTTATAACACCATGGTTCTCCTGACTGCAATTAATGATAGGTGGTCCTCCTGGATTGGAGTGGTGTTATAACATATACATAATGATATGGCGGTCCTTCAGATGGAGTGATGTTATAACACCATGGTCCTCCATAGTGGAGTTGATGATAGGTGGTCCTCTGGATTGGCGTGATGTTATGACACATAGATAACTATATGGTGGTACTCCTAGATTGGAGTGATGTTATAACACCATAGATGATGATAAGGTGGTACTCCTAGATTAGAGTGATGTTATAACACCTAGATAATGTTAAGGTGGTCCTCCTGGATTGAAGTGATGGTATAATACCTAAATAATGATGGGATAATATTCCTTGTGGAGTGGACATGAAGCATTGAAGTGTTGGACAAGGAAAACATTTCCTATGATGTAAGAATCCAATTAAAAGTTATAAAGTTCTGAAGAAAAGCCCAAGCTAGACGCTGGTTATGTGAAGTTCATGTCGAACATAATGTAAAGTCATGTATGAGTCATGTTGGATGTCTATATATATATGAGCTCCTTCAGTGATTGTGACATATTTCTCTTGCTCTTGCACACTTGGTTTTGATCTACAATTGCCTACGAAATTTCATTATAGTTGTTCTTTATCCTTCCAGAGTTTTTTATGTCTTTTTAATGCTCATTGGAGACTTGCTATGACATGTGTCTTGTCCTTGGAGGTTTTCTATGACTTGTGTCTTTTCCTTGGAGGTTTGCTATGGCTTGTGTATTGTCCTTGGAGTCTCGCTATGACTTGTGTCTTGTTCTTGGAGGCTCTCTATACTTGTGTCTTGTAATTGGTGGCTCACTATACTCTTTCCTTGCACTCTAGAGGTACTTGCTATGCTTTGTCAAGATGCAACAAAGTTCTAGTTTGTTGTCTATGGGTTATGTATTACATGGTCTTTAATCTCTACTTTAGCCTATGGTTTTTGGAAAAGGACATAATAAATCCATGATTGGATATTGATCTATAAGGACTAGAGCATAGTGAAAGGTCGATGATTTATAAGGGTTCTATGACCAATGGGAGAAAAAAATAAATAAAGCTACACATAAATAAACAGCTCAACACAAGAAATGCAAATTTACATATTAACATAACAATATCCAACTAAGTTATTGAAAGTCAACTAATGATACCTTATTCTCCATCCAGATAACAAAATCAGAACAAATGTTTTCTTGTATCATCTCGAATTCTAATTGTGATGGATAATGGCCATATTGTAGCTCCTGTCAAAACATGGCAGAAGGACTAGTTAAAGTAATTAATAGCCAAACATTTAATTTTTTGTACAAAATTAAAAAAAAAATTATTTCAGATATTAAATATACTTACAAATTTGCATATTAAGGCTTCTAAACCTGTTTGGACACTGTGATGTGTGGCATAAAATTCAGCAAGCATGGCCTTCGAGGCCTTGTCCTGAAACATACAATAATTCGATTTAATTATGCACCAGTAAAATATAAAAAACATTTAATGAATTTGAAATAATCTTATGACCAAATTCAAATACCTGTGTTCTCTCCTCACCGAACTTCCTTTGTGCATCCACTCTATCATATTCTTTCAAAAGCTCTTTCCATACTTTAACACTTACATCAATTGGACTTCTTTTTTTCCTTAGCTCGGGATGAATTTCTTTTATCTTTTTTGTTTGGTTGCAACAAAATCTCTTGCAATTTTGAGTCATTTGTTTTTTTTATCTTCTTTACCGACCAACTTGTCCCAAATTCAGTATCCATGTCATGGATGACTTCTTTTTAAATATGCATGGGTATCTTTGAGAATGGAATATGTAGATGCACTTTGAAGCATTGAAGGAATGATTCCTTCAACCCAAACATGAACACTTTTCCGACATATATCATTTTGATATTCCCAGAGACAACATTATATTCTACCTCAGTTTCATATGTAGCAATGCAATATGCATAACATGTAATGGTGGTGGAAGAAATATGTGTTCAAGGAGTGGCTATGAAATTGGATGCCTCTGCTCCCTGTTCCACATTCTTAGAGGTTATTTTGATTGATTTTCTACTTGATATTTTTCACAATCCAAAAGTTGATGGGGAATCAATCGATTCCCTTTGACAAGGCTACTTTGGTTGGACTATTTCAGTGCCTTTAGTAGATCATTCTTCCACGTAGTTGGCAGTCATGGAGAATTCCATACCTTCTAGTTTCTTCAATGCTTCTATCCCCAATATAGAATCCATTTTCTCTTTCAATTTTTCACTGTCATGTCCCTATATATGTACAATACATTTCTTATTTTAAATTTAAAAATAAAAAAAAGAAAACCTTATATATAGAGAGAGAATTTCTTCTTTTATAATTTTGAAATAAAAAGATAAAAAATATAATTCAAACAAGCAATGGAAACATGTACAAATCTATAAATTGATTATGAAAAACCTCGTTCTGGAAAGAATCATATCCCTTTTCTCATTTCCCTCAGCTGCTTGACATTTTTTGGTGTCCTAGGGTGGTTTTTTCTCTCCAAACAATGGAAAATCCCTTCTCTTTGCTCCATACATTTTTCTCCCTTCCCTCTAACTGTTATAAACAAAATTAGTGAGAAATGGATGGACATGGGTTGGATTTTCATCTCTGGTAGGGCTGAATGAAATGCAAAAAATGATTTCATGACTACTAGAAGTCGAATCACCCCTAGAAATCATTTTTTTAAATGAAATCCACAATAGAGGAGGAAGTGTGCATCAAGATATCTTCCCACTACCAATAGGGATCCAATCGATTAGTTATTTAATTTCATAGCCTCAAGGAATTGTCATTCTCTGCTTCAACTATGTGCAGAAGTCCCAAGATCCCTCGATTTTTGATTGTGAGTATGATGATGGAAAAATGGTGAATGCTTTACATTGGTGACCCACCAACGATGACCTAGGTGAGGAAATAACATAATACATAGATGAGAACATACTATTTATTTAGGTTTCTTAAATTCTTGGCCCCACCTAACAAAGGAGGGAGACTATATAAGGCAAGATATGATTCCTTCTTGTTGATCGATAGCTTGTTAAAAGATAGAAAATTGGCAATAAGATATCATCGAGTAGGTTTACCTAGTTGATCATAGAGATGAGGACAGAGACAAAGGTGTTGAATGAAAATAGGAAAACATAAATTAGAATATGAAAGAATGAGTTTTGATCTCAGCATTATTTGGTCGAAGGGATATTTCCTAGTCGACGAAGGTCGAAAGAAGCTAGTTATCCCACCCTACCTATCTAATAACAAAAGGAAAAATCATTGTGCTAGGATGAATAAAGATAATTCCTTTCCCTTTTCCTATGGGGCCTAAAAAAGCTTAGCTTCTCATGCATGTAAGAATTGTCATTCCATTAAATTTCCATAGGGTCTAGATCGATCTTCTTGTCTCAACATGTTCATTATGCGATAATTCCAACTTCCTAGCCATCCATGGCCCACTCAATAAAATAAATAGGGGGTATGAATTATTTTTATTCATTGTGCGAGTTTTTTTTTTCATTTTCTTTAAATAGTTGACACTAAATTGAGCACCATTAGCACCGGATTTAGTGCCAACTATTGGAAAAAAAAGTAATCATTTTGGGGTGCTAAATGGGGTGAAAATTGCACCTAATTTAACGCCTATAGATAGAAAGAGATGATTATGTTGGCTTTGTGACAACCAAAGTAAGTTTAATGTAGAGAATGATTGAGAAGTCTCCCCAAAATCAATTTGAATAATTATGGACCCAATTTTCATTCTTTTACAATATACTAGTTCCCTACAAATTTAGTTGATGTAAAATACCTCAATGACACTAAGAAAATAAATCTCACAACCACATAAATGTCACTCACTCCCAAACTTGGGGGAAAGATAATAAATATTAGTATGAGGAAATATGGTGAACCCATCACTACATGGGATGAATTCATGAAGGTGATGAATGCCAATTAAAATCCTTTATGACACAAATGTGACCAATACATGAAGTCAAAACAACTGCACCAACATTGTGATCAATTAGTTTATGAATACACATATGATCACAATACTCTTGTAGCTCATCCATTCATCAAGTAAGAGTACATAATTATTTTTCTTAAGTACTAGAGAAGACTACAATAGTACATCACTTGACAAAATATAGAGTTCCTAATCATTCATACACATGAATATGCCTAAATATTTGTGAGAAGGATTAAGAATAAGCACAAATCCAAGAAACACCCCAACTCTTAAGATCACCAATTGGACTAAGAGTTCAATACTCCAAAGAATTACACAAATGCAAAGAAGAAATAAACTTTTCACACTTTGAATTTTTTTTCTCAATTTGATAATTCCTCAACACCTACAAAAGAAGGAAACAAAGGTCAACTCTCAGAAAATAAAGGAAATAATAAATATAATGTGGTGCAACACTTATAAGACATTTAACCATCACAATACACATTTATGAGTTTGTAAATATCTTTTGGTGTAACTCACAAAACAATAAAACTGTGATAACGATAAGAATATTGCAACCTATGCACCTGAATTTTCCAATGTCATTCTTCTCATAATGCATATAGACTCATCTCCCTCACTAAGAACAATTCAGTTGGAGTAAGAAAGAGCACATCAATTCCACATTCAAATGGGGTTTCATTAACAACCTCTCCATGTTATTTTTCATAACTATAATTAGAGAATTTTGATTCTCGTGGCCACTACATAATGACAGAAGATCAAAACCCAATCTCACCCACATCCTTACAAAAATGGATGGATCCAAATTGATAAGGAGAACTAAATCACCAAGGAATGTATATTTCTATCTTTGGAAAACATGAGGTAACATGTGGTCACGTTACACCTTTGAATTGTTGATACTGAGAGGGGAGTGAATCAGTATCAAGTACAATTTAAAACCTTTTTCAACTTATACTTAAACCATTCAATTATATCCAATGAGAAATGAACAATAGTATAAGATTTACACCAATACACCACAATACACCATGCACAATATATGAGAAATAATCAATAGTTATTGTTCAAGGGAAGTAATGACTTCCAAAGGTAGCTACATCTTCCAAATGTAAAGGGAGGGATAAACCTGTAAGAGGAAGATACAACCCTACAATATCAAGAGAGATTTGAACTCTCCATCCTTGCCCCTTACTTCTACCGAAGAATATACGAGAGATAATAAAACTTCACATTAAATCATCACCATCAACCAATCATCACATAGAACCTGATAATGCTTCCTGAGACCTCTTCAATTTCTGAAATTATTCAATTCTTGGAGTACTCTGATACTATAGATAATATTACTCAATGTATTCTCTAAAACTCCTCCAAGTTTCACTCCTTGAATCCTCCCCAAAAAGAAGTTATAGAGAGAATGGTAGACCTTGTTCAATTCTGGTTTATTCAGGAGACCGTACTTGTACAGAATGCCCCACACTCAATAGTTAACATCAGATTTTGAAACTTGCACACAAGAATATAAAGTCTGTACTCTTTCCAATGAAATTTGTCCCACTTCATTTGGATTATCGATGAATAATTTATGACTATTTTACCCGGAACACCTGTTTATTAACTAGCTTCATGACTGGTCACAAACCCTATCTTCCACAGAGTGTATCTCCATAATTATAGTGAATCAAGAGCTGAAATTTATACCACAGGTACCTTGGTATGTCTTCTCAATACCATAGCAATTTCACCATCTGAATCATTCTAGAAAAAATGTTATAGCAAAAATGGTAAGATGACCTGAAAATAACATACCTTAGAACACATCACCAAAAGACTTCATCCCCCCTTGAAATTCGGCCTTCTTTACTTCTGATTTTCTATGAAATTCGACTTGAGTATGAAATGAATGTATAATGATATTTATTTATACCATTTATGTCACTTCCTTTTGACATTAGGGCCGACCTGGCACTTTCTTATTTTGTAATTCTTTTCTTTAATTATCTTAAGGGCCTACATGTACTTCCTTCTTCAATTCACTTTGTCATCTTCAAAAATTCATTTCTCCCCAACCATGAGGATCCACGTGATGTGCCACATACCATCGGAAACAACATAATGTATATTATCCATACATGGGTCTTGTATCTACATGTGCATTTTCCTTCATGTCCAAATACCTTCATCAATCTTGCGGTCCAAAACCCATGACTAGGGTTGACATCAATGACAACAACCAATCTTCCAACATGAATATCTACAATGATGTATTATTAGGAAACCATACTTGTGAAAGAAACATGGGGTCTATTATCATGACCTTGGAGCATCAACATTGAGTCAATCAAGGGTATATTGTTCTATGTTTTCAAGGTAAAGTGAAAATTATATCTCTTTGTGGTTTCAACCACATACTTTTATAAGTTAGTCAATCACTCTTTGTGGTTGCAACCACATACTTTCATAAGTTAGTAAATCACACATGTAAATAGATTATGTGGACTACCTAACCAATGTCTTGTATGAAGCTATCATGTCTAAACTAATATCCACCACTACCACCCCAAAATTTTATTGCACTTCTAGAGGTTCATAATGGCAATTAGTAGGAACTTTCATTACATTTCAATGAGAATAGAACTAAGAAGTGATTCCTCTTAATCCCCCACTACTATTTACTATGTAGAGGACCTCACTAGTGTTGGGAAAAAACTATATAACTTCTTCTTCACTATATTTTTAAATTGTTCTACCTAAGATTCCCCCAACATGCTACAAACTAGTTCATTATGCCATTATTCACGGTTGATCCCATTGACATTTTGGAAAATATTATCATGGACTTGTGATTAGATGGGGTTGTCTCTTAGTGAACATTACATATATCGCTATCTCATTAGAGTAGGAACTCAACTAGTATATTAATATTGGATTATAAGCTTACCTCCATGCTAGATATTCCATTGCTAGTTGTGCACTCATACAGATCTAGAGAACCTAGTGTGATGCAACACAACCACTTGGTAGTATACCATTACTAAAAACCTATATGAATATCATTGACATAATTCCTAATACTCGTGACATTTATATTCCTAAACAAATTAAACATCTAATTTAAATGTTGAGCTCTTATAGCCTTACAATCCTCCTTTGCTCGAGCAAAGCACAACTTCGTTGGATCCTCAAATTGAAATTTATCATAAGTTCAATACACTAAATCCTTTTGACCAATCCATAGATCAAATGACTCAACACACATACACAAGGCTACAACAATATTCTACATTTTCAAATCAAGTTATTTCCTTGCATAGTCCAAGTATTTCATATTTGAGCAAGTGAGAAAAAAATTGCTTTATGGATAACAAACTGAAATTTTATGCATCAACATTAACCTCCGTTGCCTACACGAAAAATATTTCTACTTCCAATGCAATGGAGACCATTTCTACCTAGGGAAAGGGACTCTTGATACATGCATTGACCTAATTCTTGTTCGCGATAGATATTCATAATCTCTAAATTTGATTAAATGGGTACTTGCAACAATATTTGTCACAAGATTTTTTGATTCCTTGTCATGACCATCTCAGCTATGACCCACACCTAATATACAATATGTGATTGATCCTTATTCAACAAGTCATCTATGTGGCATCCCCAACAGATCAACATGTAGTATGTTATTGTGCCAAATTCCTTGACATCATCAATGGGATCTCATAGTGGACTGAGGTGACAAGTCCATTAGCTCTAATGATTAAAGTTGATTTTATTAGCATCATTAAGGACCCTAACAACTAACATATTCTCAAAAACACTAAGAGTTTTCTATTCCTTTTGTTAGCATGGAAATCATCTCATTGATGTTAGCTTTACACTATAAATATATAATTCTAATCATTGTAAATCATCATGAAAATATACATTGTTAAAAAAAGTTTTGCAATGATATCTTTCATGTTATAAAGCTCTATCTTAGTTTCATTATAGCTAGAGAAACAACAAGTTCATGTCATTGCTTCGATCCTTGCTATTTATTGTAGCTCATCCATTTATATTGGAATATATGTATATTTGATCCAAATATGGGTCACATTGTGTTTGATCTCTTTTGGCTCTATTATCTCTTTTTTCCTTTACTAATTTACATCACACTTTATCCCTTAAGTATCATAACTCTACAAACCCCTTCTATATGCTTATGAAACATCAAGACACTTGTGCATTCTTTATTGCTTTGGCATGGTTTCATTTCTATTTATAAAGGTTCATTTTTCATTGTGACCTACTTAGAGGATATTCTGCATGCATCACATAGAACATCTTTCAACATCTATTATTTGCAATTAAAACATTCTAGGGATTCAACTATGCCCAATAACTCTAAACTACAAATGTAAACATAAATTATTTTAGAGGGAGTTGCGATCTCTAACCTACAAATTACATAATGAAAATTTGATGTTTTGACAATAGGAACATGGCTCATGAGGCTATATACATGGTCATAGGAGGAAACAATTATGTTAGGCCCTATATGAGGATTTTAGACCTTCAAGGATAATCATAAATACTCATACCACCACACATGACCTCTTACTAGTCTTCTAGTCCCTTGAAATAGTGACGATGATATGGGCCCCCTTGCATGCACCATGAAAAGAGAGCATATTAACAATATAATATAAAAAAAAATCTCTCGGTGCATAGATGTTATGTGACTAATGCCATTGTTGTGTATTACATGATCTAGAGGAGGCCATGGACAAAGGACATGGACAATGTAGACCTACTAAATCAACAAGAGGAAAGTGGGTGGCCATATAATCAGATACAAAATCTGCAGATACAATAAAGGTAAGAAGAAAAAGCAACATCAACCAAAGGAGGATGGTTTTTATGAATTAAAAAATTCTACAACATATACAAGATAAAGTTATATAAACTATGTTGTTGTTTTTTTTTTTTTGCAAATCCAAAACTTGATATCAATATGTCAAATATATGAGTAAAGTGAGGTTTTGTGTTGGATAGCATATTGTTGAAATGATATAATTTGTGTACTAAAAATCATTGACTATGTTGTGTATTATAGGGTTCAGATGAGGCCATGGAAACAGATCGTGTCATATCAAATAAGGACACAACAAATGTTGCATGACATCTATTATTACATTGTTTATTGCGAATATATACATGTTTTTATTAATCAATAAAATTGTTATAACATACGTCTAATATATGTATGTACTCGTTCATGTACATGTATTTTTCTATGAAGATATTTTGGACTGGAAATGGATGTTTGTAATACATTATGATCCAAGATTAAGGCATGTATTTGACTATGCATTAGTGGATACTGAGAAAAACAATGATGGACAACAAATTGAGAGAGAGGGATTAGAGAACATTGAAGAAATTGACATCCATGATGATGTTGAAGATGGTTATGTTTACGCACAAGAAGAAGACAATCTAGAGTTAGATGATGTTATGGAAGACAACAATATGGATGATATAGAAAATGATGATCCAAATACATCTGGTAACAATATGGATGGTCTACATTCAAAATTTCAATGATGATGAAGATGATGCAAGTCAAGATGAGGATGGTGATAATATTAACTACTTGAAAAATCATATGAACATTGTTAATGATACACTAGATAACATTGTTGTAGACAATGATGTCAATGACAAAGACTTCTAAATTTTCAAAATAATTTGTAATCCATGTTTAAAAAATGATGATTCTAGCCTAAACTTTGAAATGGTTCAATATTATTTGTGTCAATACAAATTACCTATTGCAATAGTCTTAAACTATTCAAGATATGGTATGAATTGTTGGTATAAAAAAATAGGATTAAAAAAATGGTATGTTTTATGAAGAACTAAACATAAAATAATTAAACAAAATAAAAGATTTTAATCACCTAGAATTAAGTGAAAATTTAATAAATTAAAGCTCAATTTAATTTCCTATTTCATATCAAAAAATGAATATTTAATCTCAATGATTTCACTGAGTCTTAAATCCCTCCCATACCATCAATACATTCGCCTAGTCTAACCATGTAAAATTTCAACGCATACAGTCACATTTTGAAGAAATTTCAACGTTGGCCCCATTCACTGCTCACTGTGTCGAGTCGATTGATGACATTGTATATGGGAGTGTTGGAAGACATTCCATGACATTTCAAGAGATTTTTGACCAAGAAAAAGTAGATGGGAATGATGAATGATGAAAATGAGATCGCATAATGAAGGTTCATGCAAATGTGGAGGATGTCAAAGATTATGCGGGGACGTCAGGAATCCTTGAGTCTTGAAACCCTCACATACTGTTAAGACATGTGTCTCGTCTAACCATGTCAAATTTCTATGCATACACACATAGTTTGAAGAAATTTCAACGTTGGCACCATTCACTTCTCACCATGTGGTGTCAGTGGATGACATTGGTGATAAGTGTGTTGGAAGATGTTCCATGACATTTCAAGAGATTTTTGACAAACATTCTATATATGGGAATGAGGAATAATGACAATGAGACTGCATGATGAACATTGATGCAAACTTGGATGATCTCAAATATTATGCGAAAACACCAGGCATCCTTGAGTCTTGAAACCCTCACATACCATCAAGGCATGTGTCTACTCTAACCATGTCAAATTTTGATGCATATAGGCATAGTTTGAAGAAATTTCAATGTTCACCCCATTCACTGGTCACCGTGAGACATCGATGGATAACATTGGTGATGGGCATGTTGGTCGAAGACGTTCCATGATATTTCGAGAGAGTTTCAACAAAGATTATATAGATGATAATTATGATGAATGATGACAATGAGACTACATGATAAACATTGATGCAAACATGGGCGATCTCAAAGATTATGTTAGGAATTCAAGCAATATTCTTCAATCTTGAGACCCTCGCATACCATCAAGTCATGTGTCTAGTCTAACCATGTCAAATTTCGATGCATGCAAGAACAATTTGAAGAAATTTCAACATTGGCCCCATTCACTACTCACTATGCAACATTGGTGGATGACATTGGTGGTCGGCGTGTTAGAATATGTTCCATCAAATTTCAAGAGAGTTTCATGAAAAATTCCATAGATGTGAATGATGAATGATGACAATGAGACTGGATGATGAATGTTGATGCAAATGTGGATGATATTAAATATTATGTGAGGACATTATGCATTGTTGAGTCTTGAAACCCTCACATATCGTCAAGGTATGTGTCTAGTCTAACCATGTCAAATTTTAATGGATATAGGAACAATTTGAAGAAATTTCAACGTTGGAACCATGCACTGCTCATCGTGCGAGATCGGTGGATGAAATTAGTGATGTGTAACATACCACGCTTGTGTGCATTGAGTGAACTTATTCTTTGAGGACACTTGCGTTCAAGTGATATGGGTTATTATACTATTGGTTGTTTTGATTATGATATGAGATATTGTGGATTTGATAATTTGTGATTTGTTTGTATTTGCATAGACAGGTGCTATTGATTAGGTTCTCTTGAGTGTGTAGGACTCTGGACATTGAGGATGCATAGGAATCGATGAAACCCCTTGGACTCTAGATTGATTCAGGGAGTGGACTATTAGTGTTTGAATGTTGTTGATGTGACATATGTACATATGATTAGATGTTATGATGATTGATTATTATTGTTGACATGATTCGTTGATGGATGCAGGATGATGATAGCTTGTCGACCATACTCACATTTGGAGTAGAGGGGTCACTCATGACAACCTGAGACATTGAGGGAGAGGTGTGGAAGCAACCCTGGCACAATCTACTAGAACTTTTGCCATGGCTCGAACTGTAGGTTTATGATTACCTAGTTCGAGAAGACCCATGATGTCATGAGGGTAGATTGTGACAGTTGCTCACAATGATTCTAAGGGGCGCAAAATAAGGTAGGGGCATTATTTCTTAGAGGCCCTTAGTCTCCCACAATATCACCTGGTGGAGTATTGACTCCAGGGGTTTGACGTCTACCAAATTCAGTCAAGAGGCGAGTGACACCCTTGGAGCACATAGTGCGTCTTGAAGGGAACATCACACAAAGAAAATAGAAAGAGGTGAGTGGCACCCTTGGAGCACATAGTGCATCCTGAAGGGCACATCGTGATTTTAACTATGCTAAGTTAATAAACATAGTGCCTAGAAAATTATTCTTCCTTAGGACCTGGTCAGCCTTAAAATGAATGATGTGATATGTAAAGTTTAATAAGAATTTTCCCTTAAAATCTATCGCCAAGCCTAGTGAATTTAAAAACTAGGTCTAAGTAGAACATGTGGTTAATATATATATATATAAACATGTAACAAGAAGGGGGGGTAAGAAATTCAAACTTAATAATTAAAGTAAAAAAAAAAATTATAACGGAGGATTAAATTTATAAAAGGGTAAATTTTTGGTTTTATCTACACTTGCTAAATTGATTTTTAGTTAAGAAGGAAAAAGGGGGAAACTTAAAAGAAAAAAGGAAACTTAAAATAAAAAGGAAACCTAAAGAAAAAAGGGAAACTTAAAGAAAAGGGGAAACTTAAAAGAACAAGGAAACTTAAAAGAAAAACGAAACCTAAAGAAAAAGGAAAACTTAAAGAAAAGGGGAAACTTAAAGAAAAAGTTGAAGGTCAAACTTAGTAAGGAATCTAGCCTATGGAACTTTCTATTTATGAAATCAACTAGGAATTAAGTAAGGCATAAGTCATTTAAGAATTGTAAGGGAATAATGGAACACCGAGGAGCATTTTTAGGAACTCTTTTAGGTGGGTGAGAGAAATAGGAATAATTATTTAATTAATAAAATTTATTTTCTGGTGCAACTAGGGGATCGGGAAACATGTGTACGAGAGAGGTTTTTCCTAATTAAATTAATAAAAAAGGAATCCAATGAGGGTTTTGGGAAACTAATGACTAAAAAAACTCTACAAAAAGGATGTTGGAGGAGGAGGGAAGGACACATTTGGCTTGCGTAACGTTACGCTGTTGAATTTTATCTTGACTGAACTTTCTCTTATGGGAGTTGGGATACCCAACTCGGGTAATGAGTGGTAGGTCGACCTTGCAAGGTGAGCTGGGTGCTAGGATTCTATAGTATTGTGTGCATGGCCCCTTTGTAGCTCGGGGGTCTCAGGGGGAAGAAGAGTACCCCTAGTGTTGGCTGGGAGGTACCAGTGAGGTCACATCGGTTGGAAAGCAGGAGTTGGATGGAGCATGTGCGGGACAATGACTTCAAAGAATTCACATTTGGCTAAGGTACGCCTTTTAAAGTTGTTACTTGCAATGAAATTTAGTTTACCCATGTTAATTTTACTGTACTCAGATGAAGATTTCATTGCCATGAGATTTCCTTGCACATGCATTTCTACGGTAATTGTAATCCCCTTGTCACTTGATTCTTTCAATAAGAACCCTTTCTATCCACATTATCCTTTATTTCCGAGTTACTGTCTATTTGCGCATGGGCAGAATGAGCCCTAGACTCAAAACCTTTCCTGCGCTCTTGTATCTCCTGCCTGTGTTTTCTTTATTCCTTGATTGCGCTTTTATTTCATGATTTGCTTCTCCATGGATAAGTTCTTGATGCATATTTGTGTTTTATCCTCTGTTCCTTGATCCTTTAAGTTATTAGTCTGTGCCTGAGAAGTCATCTAGAAGACGAATCGACTGTCTTTCACTCTGGTGTTAAAGATTTAGATTCAAATGCCCTGCTTTCCTGTGCATGGATAATAAGTGTGGGATCATTCCTCTGCCCAATGTTTATTTGTAGTGAGTTCATCTGCGTCTTCCCTTGAGTTGTAATCTCGACACCCTATATTTTTACTCGAGTTTTCACCATGCGTTTACACCTTGTTTTAACCCTCACTTTACCCAACATTTCCACTTCTTTGCTCTGCATTTCTAGATCTCTGATGATTGCGTGATGACTGCATGGGTAGTAATTGGAGTGTGCAATGCGCATGCGCTATCTTTGTTAGACAATATCTTATTTGTTATTTACACAACATTCTAGTTATGGATTTTTATTGTTCTTTAGTTATGGATTTCACTTGTTATTTACACAATGATCTAGTTATGGAGTTTTAGTGTTCCTTAGTTATGGATTTTCTATTGTTATTTACACAACGATTTTATCATTACTCCTGCGATTGATTTGGCATTTTATTTATACTACTGTGAATTGAATAACAATTGAAATTCGCATTTGAAATAGCAATTGAATTAGAGATTACAATGAATAGCATTGAAATTCAATTAAAGCGAATAAGGTGAATAAAATGAATAGCTTTTGAATTAGCATTTGAAATAGAGATTTTATGATACCACTGCGATTTTACCATGATATCCATACTTACTACTCACCACCGTGATTTTACCACTACGAGTTTAGGATGATTATTACCACGATGATTTTTCCATGATATCCCTACTTACCACTATGATTTTAGCATGATTTTAATGGATAGAAACGAAACTTGAATCCTTGCTAGTTTCTCCTTATGATCGATTTCTCAGAAATGTATAAAAGGAGCTTTCTGACAATTCGTTTCTATGCGTTGTGAATTTTGTATGATGATCATTGATATCCTTATGCTTTTTGCGTTGAATTTTCATTGTTGTATCCTTATATTATAGTTATATAATCTGCACGACAATCCATTGTATAGTTATAAATCATTGATGTATATAACTCGTTGCTGTATAAATCGTGTATAAATCATATATAAATCATTGTCGTGTATAAATCGTTGCTGTATAAATCATATATAAATCATTGTTGTATAGTTATATAATCTTTATGACAATTCATTGTTATCCTTATATATTTTATGTTGACAATCATGGTTATTCTTTTAAATTTTTATATTCGGTCTAAAAATTCTAGAGTAAATATTATTATATATTCAAATTTCTAAATAAATATAAATACAAAAACTTCTTGAGAAGGATACGGTAATCACTCTAAGAACATCCAACCATTACTTCAAGAATAAAACAATGATAAAGTTGCCTTTCTGTAACTGTCCCTTCGATTTTTCCCACCCTTTGAAAGCACTGAGTGTTAGAGAAACAATTTTTATTATCCAGCCATTGACAGCGCAGAGTTTCTTGAGGACTCGCAGGAACACTGCAATTTTTTGTATTTAATAGTTTCTTTATAGCCACAATGCTAATGGTATGTATGCTGGATAACTTCACCTTGCCTGTGGTGGTTTCCGTTTGTATTCAGTTGTAATGGATTATTCACTGCGTGATCTGGCACAGTGTTAACAACGGTGATTACACAACCGTCAACCCATTCAATTTGTTATTATCAGTCTTATAACTTTTGCATTAATAATTAATTGTTTTTATATACCAGTTGTTTATAGATCAGCCATTGACCTTCACAACAATAAATCAATTTTTTTTATATAGTAATTGTTTATTTATCAATTGCATATATAATTTTTTAACTTTGCCATAATAGATTAATTGCTTAAATGGTAATAGCTGCAATGAAAATGGATTAGTTGCTTAATTGAAATGGTATTAGAATAATTGATCAATTTCCATGGTAATAGTTCCCTCATGTGTACTTAGTCATAATGGTTTAACAACTAATGGTTATGGTTTATTTGGGTAACAGTTTATTGGCTTGCGCGAGATTAATGGTTGAGGGTTTAATAATTTTATTAGCTAAATTGATTAATAGTTAAACAGTCAATTGGTCACCATGTGCCTTATGCCTTAAGTTGATTTGTAAATGGTTCTCATAGTTGTTACACCTCATATGATTTCCTTGTAGGAAAACAAGAAATCCTTCAGTTAGTTGCGCAATTTAAATTCGAATGATGCCACCTTCCATCTCGTTGACTTGTGATTGGGTTCTTGGGTATAGTCTTCATGTATTTATTGACAGATAATTCGGTCTCCTAGCGTGTGGGATTTTTCTTGACTTAAAGGTCTAGATATGTTGTATTGCGCCATGGTTACTGTCACTCCTATCGCCTTGTGAAGACATGATTTCTTATGAGGGGATCATTGCACGCTTGATTGATAAATGTGGATGATAACCTGGCCTGAGTCTTGTGATTCCCGATGTGGGTGTATTGTTCGTTGTTGTCTGTTTCCTAAATTGTGTAAGTGGTGTTCATCGTCAAGCCATGTTGATTAATTGTTGTTGTTTTTACTTTCCTTCCTTAAAAAAAAAAAAACAGAAGGGGCAAAGCCATGCTAGGAAAACTATGTTTGTTATCAAGAGCCACAAAACAAGGGATAGTATTTCCAAACTCCATAAATTTCAAGGAACATTCCACAAGTTCATAATATTCAAAGGAAATAAAGGGCAAGGATGCCAAAATGAGGATCCATTAACAAAAACTAGGGAAAAAACAAGTCAAGGGATCCTTCAACATTGACATAAAAGAGTATAGGTGGAAGAAGAGGACCATGAAGAATTAAGGGTTGTTGGGTTCTAGAAGTATATGGAAGAATATATGAGTATTCACCTATGGATTGGAGATGAGGTTGTAAGAAAAAAGGAACTCATTAATAACCACATAACTTTGATATCATACATCACGCTAATTCCCATTTTAGAGGAAAAACAAAGAGGGACAATTCCCATTTTAAAGATACAATCAAAGTTTTAAGGGAAGGTGTGCTCCAATCTTGACAAGCTAGATGGGGTGGGATTCCTATTGATCTTCAAATGATAGAGCCTCACTTTCCTCGTAATTTATAGGTTGTGTGTAAGGAGTCTTTGAGGAAGATCAAGCTCAAATGGATTGGGCTAAGATTCAATCCTCCTATCCTACTACATACCACACCTACAAAAGGGATGGATGAGGAGAAGGAGAAGGAAGATTGGAAATAAATAGAGAAGAATGCGAGGCACCATGTCGGAGGTGCCATTACTTATTTTTTCTGGTAGAAATATCAACTCCTTGTTGTTAGATCTACCTTTTGTTGTCCATGAAAAAGAATAAAATCAACTTTTTCAAGTTTGTTTAGAAATACATCTCATAATTCTCTCATTAGGGATTGAGTTGGTTTGTATAAGATGGTGACAAGTGCAACAAGTGGAAGTAATAACTAATAAAGCTATATGCACACTAAGAATAGTTTAGAATTGTTTTCAAATTGTGAAGTCTAACCTTATATCACTTTCCTGCAAAATGATCTGGTAACCATTATACATTTTCTTATATATTACGTAGCAATAGTTATTCATTCTTTGGAACAAATCTATAGTATCGATTCCATGGCTATTTGCATTATGAACCTCCTCCAAGTGAGACACTTGTTTCTTTATGGATTGATCCATATTTCTCACTGCTAGACTATAATTAACATATATCATTGAAATAACCTTGACACTTTGATATAAATGAAATTAATGCTTATGATAGAAGTACATGGGCTCCATAACATAGTATTCAAACTCTGTATGCAT
>JASDQU010100744.1:14514-29213 GCA_032191745.1 Picea mariana | reverse complement strand
TATATATATATATATATATATATATATATATATATATATATATATATATATATTCCTTCATTTAAAATTTTAAGGCTTACTTATAGATTCAACTCCATGTATGGATTATCCAGAGACTATCTCATTAACCAAGATTTGATAGATTGTCCAATTAACCAAGATATGCTATATTCTAGATGCCAATGGGATATCATCATATTACTCATTGCATGTGGTAGCTGTGAATCCGAACAATGAAAAACAAGTAGAAAAAGAGAGCATCACTACTATATGATAGGGCATTATGATAGTACATATGTGACACATTTACCTGGGTTGCATATGCACCTAGTTACCTTGGCTATTGTTTATGAAATCTTACAAACACTTGGTGTACATTCTATATAGGCAATACATGGTGTCACATAGATATACAACTAAATATTGTGACCATGTTTGGTTTATTTTTATGACTTACATTACATTGAAGAATGCCAATGCTTCATAAGGGTGAAAATTGCCTTGCACAGCAAAAGGATGAAGGCATCGTAACGAAAGTAAATGATGTGTCAACTATTTTGAAGGGATGAATATCTACTCAGCCAAGAATGATGTGTTTTTCTAGATCTGAACTATCTTTAGTGATTAGTGATTGGTGTGTTTTTCCGGATTAGAGATTGTGATTAGTACTTGGGAAAAACAAAGTTTATGTTTGACAGTGATTTAGGATCCACTATACTAAGTGATGATAGATTAAATTACCTGTTTCCGACACACATAGTGTAGCAAATTTGCTAATTATGAATCCTGGTTGATTAATTTATGATTGGTTATATAGTATACATATTGTTGCACCAACACATAGAAATATTTTCATGAACAATACAAAGTCGAATATTCAAATATGAGGACTTAAATGATAACATTTCAAGAGATACAAGGAAAAGTTCATGAAGAAAAAGGACACAACAAGGCTAACTACACTCTCCAAGGTATATTGCACTACAAGCTAGATAAGCTCGGTGTGACTGACATTGGGGAAGTATGTTGTGACTGTCCCTGAGATTGGGCGAGTCGATAGACTGATGGAGAGATCCTTGTTGTGGACATCTAGACGTAATGACATGAGTTCACTTGAGACACTCTCACATTATTAAAGGTTAGACCATGGCCTAAGCTACGAATCATGGTGCTTTCCTGCAGGATTAACTATGCCTCTCTGTGCAAGACATGTCCAAGATGGTATGGGTTCACAAATAACACAACTCCAGTAGGTTGGCTAACGTGTATGTGATGAGGCCATTTGATTATCCATAGGATGGTCATACTAGATTGGAGTGATGTTATAACACCCAGATGATGATATGGTGGTCCTGTGGATGGAGTGATGTTATAACACCATTGAGTAGGCTGGCTAACGTGCATGTGATGATGCCAGTTGAGTAGTCATACGATGGTCATCCTGGATTGGAGTGATTTTATAACACCCATATGATGATATGATGGTACCCCAGATGGCGTAATGTTATGACACCATGGTCCTCCTGACTAGAGTTGACGATAGGTGGTCCTCCCATATTTGAGTGGTGTTATAACACCCAGATGATGATATGGTGGTCCTTCGGATGGAGTGATGTTATAACAACATGGTTCTCCTGAAGGGAGTTGATGATAGGTGGTCCTCCTGGATTGGAGTGGTGTTATAATATCTATATAATGGTATGGTGGTCCTCCTAGATTGGAGTGATGTTATAACACCTAGACAATGATAAGGTGGTCCACTTGGATTGATGTGATAGTATAACACCTAAGTAATTATGGGATAATACTCCTTGTGGAGTGTACATGATGCATTGAAGTGTTGGCCAAGGAAAACCTTTCCTATGATGTAAGAAGTCAATTAAAAGTTATAAAGTTCTGAAGAAAAGCCCAAGTTAGATGTTGGTTATGTGAAGTGCAAGTCGAACATAATGTAAAGTCGTGTATGAGTCATGTTGGATGACTATATAAATATGAGCTCCTTCAGTGATTGTGACATATTTCTCTTGCTCTTGCACACTTAGTTTTAATCTATAGTTGTCTAGGGAATTTAATTATAGTTGTTCTTTCTCCTTCTAGAGTTTGTTATGTCTTTTTCATGCTCATTGGAGACTCGCTATGACATGTGTCTTGTCCTTGGAGGTTCTCTATGACTCGTGTCTTTTCCTTGGATGTTCGTTATGGCTTGTGTATTGTCGTTGTAGTCTCTCTATGAATTGTGTCTTGTTCTTGGAGGCTCTCTATACTTTTTTCTTGTCATTGGTGGCTCACTATACTCTTTCCTTGCACTCTAGAAGTACTTGCTATGCTTTGTGAAGCTACAACAAAGATATGGTTTGTTGTCTACATGTTATGTATTACATGGTCTTTCATATCTCCTTTGGCTTGTGGTTTTTGGAAAAGGACTTAATAAATCCATGATTGGATATTGATCTATAAGGACTTGATCATAGTGAAAGGTCAGTGATTTATAAGGGTGTTATGACCGATGGGAGAACAAAATAACTAAAGCTACACATAAATAAACAACTCAACACAAGAAATGCAAATTGACATATTAACATAACAATATCCAACTAAGTTATTGAAAGTCAACTAATGATACCTTATTCTCCATCCAGATAACAAAATCAGGCCACTTTTTTTCTTGTATCATCTCGAATTCTAATTGTAATGGATAATGGCCATATTATTGCTCATGTCAAAACATGGCAGAAGGACTAGTTAAAGTAATTAATAGCCAATCATTTACTTTTTTGTACAAAATTAAAAAAAATATCATTTCAGATATTAAATATACTTACAAATTTGCATATTAAGGCTTCTAAACCTATTTGGTCGCTGTGATGTGTGGCACGAAATTTGGAAAGCATGGACTTTGAGGCCTTTTCCTGAAACATACACTAATTCGATTTAATTATGCACCAGTAAAATATAAAAAACATTTAATGAATTTGAAATAATATTATGACCAAATTCAAATACCTGTGTCCTCTCCTCACTGAACTTCCTCTGTGCATACACTCTATCATATTCCTTAACAAGATCTTTCCATACTTTAACACTTACATCAATTGGCCTTCTTTTGTTCCTTAGCTCAGGTTGAATTTATTTTATCTTTTTTGTTTGGTTGCAACAAAATCTCTTGTAATTTTGAGTCATATGTTTTTTTTATGTTCTTTACTGACCAACCTGTCCCAAATTCAGTCTCCATATCATGGATGACTGCTTTTTGAATGTGCATGGGTATCTTCGAGAATGGAATATGTAGATTCACTTTGAAGCATTGAAGGCATGATTCCTTCAACCTAAACATGAACACTTTTTTGATATCTGTCATTTTGATATTCCCGGAGACAAAATTATATTCTATCTCAATTTCATATGTACCAATGCAAGATGTATAACATGTAATGGTGGTGGAAGAAATATGTGTCCAAGGAGTGGCTATGAAATTGGACATCTCTGCTCCATGTTCCACATTCTTAGAGGTTATTTTGATTGATTTTCTCCTTGATATTTTGCACAATCCAAGAGTTGATGGGGAATCAATTGATTCCCTTTGACAAGGTTTCTTTGGTTGGACTGTTTCAGTGCCTTTAGTAGATCGTTCTTCCATGTATTTGGCAGTCATGGACAATTCCATACCTTCTAGTTTCTTCACCGCTTCTATCCCCAATATAGAATCTGTTTCCTCTTTCAATTTTTCACTGTCATGTCCCTTATATGTACAATAAATTTCTTATTTTAAATTTAAAAATAAAAAATAAACCTTATATATATATATAGGGAATTTCTTCTTTTATAATTTTGAAATAAAAAATAAAAAATTATAATTCAAACAAGCAATGGAAACATGTACATATCTATAAATTGAGTATGAAAAACATCATTCTGGAAAGAATCATATCCCTTGGCTCATTTCCCTCTGTTGCTTGACATTTTTTGGCATCCTAGGGTGATTTGTTTCCTCCAGACTATGGAAAATCCATTCTATTTGCTCCATTAATTTTTATCCCTTCCCTCTAACTATTATAAAAAAAATTAGTGAGAAATGGATGGACATGGGTTTGATTTTCATCTCTGGTAGGGGGTGAATGACATGGAAAAATTGATTTCATGACTACTAGAGGTCGAATCACACCCATAAATCAAATTTTTTAAGTCAAATCCACAATAGAGCAGGAGGGGTGCGTCAAGATCTCTGCCCACCACCATGAAGGATCCAATCAATTAGTTATTTACTTTCATAGCCTCAAGGAATTGTCATGGTCTGCTCCAACTCTGCGCAGAAGTCCCAAGCTCCCTTGATTTTTGATTGTGAGTATGATGATGGAAAAATGGTGAATTCTTTACATTGGTGACCTGTCGATGACAAACTAGGTGAGGAAATAACATACTACATAGATGTGAGCATACTGTTTATTTAGGTTTCTTAAATTCTTGGCCTCGCCTGACAAAGGAGGGAAACTATATAAGGCAAGATCTGATTCCTTATGATTGATAGCTTGTTAAAAGATAGAAAATTGGCAATACGATATCATGAAGTAGGTTTACCTAGTTGATCATAGAGGTGAGGACTATAATATACCAGTTACAAAAAGTATGCAGAACAAAATTAAAATGATAGAAATGGCAGAATAACGACAATATAACCAGAACAATCACCACAATAACACCGAAATGATATAAGAATAACAACATAAATAACACGTTGATTCCGAGAGCAATTTTCATGGGCCTCTTCGAGGGGGCAACCTCCAGTCGAGCAGAGCTCTATTACAATAATATACAAGCTAGGGCTCTCATGCCCTCAACTCCTATTTATACTAAATATGTCTATCAAAAGAAGCATCTCGAGGAAGATCCTTCTACAAGCGGAAGATTCTATTAGGTATTCTTACATTCGAATTATTCTATTTTATTGCAAGGCCTTATTAATATTGACCTTTATTAAATCCAAATATATTGTTCTACCTATGTGCGGTTTAGGACCCTAACATGTCCTCCCCCTTAAAAATAGCTTTGTCCTCAAGGCTTGTGATGTGGAAATTGTTGCAGAATGGTAGTTGGTTCCCAAGTGGCATCTGTTGGAGTTGTATCTTTCCACTGGACTAACACTTCCTTGATGGTTCTTTGACATAGGAGATGCTCACACTGGTCAAAAAATTCTTGTGGTTGTAGCCAAATAGATCCTTCTTTTGCTAACTCAGGAAGGTTGGTTTGAATTTGGCACTTAGTTCCAATCACCTTCTTTAAGCATGAAACATGAAAAATAGGATGTAGCTTCGAATGACTGGGCAAAGCTAACTGATAGGCCACCTGTCCCACATGCTTGAGAATGGTATAAGGACCATAAAATTTGGGTTCTAGCTTCTGACAATTCTCGTCCTTGAGGGAATTTTGCTTGTAAGGTTGCAGTCGAAGAAACACCTGATCCCCTTTTGCAAATTGACGTCCAGAGTGACCTTGATCTGCTTGTTGCTTCATGTGATTCTGTTCCATTACCAAATTCTCTTTGAGGGTACGAAGAATAGCCTCTCTAACTGTAAGTGTTTGGTCAACCGCCTGGACCTTCGAGACACCAGGTAAGTATGAGAGAACTGAAGGTGGATTTTGTCCATATACCGCTTCAAAAGGAGTCATGCATGTAGCTATATGGTATGAAGTGTTGTACCACCATTCAACTAGGGGTAACCATTGAGCCCACTGATTTTTCTTTTCTGAGGCAAAACACATCAAATATGTTTCCAAACACTTGTTGACAACTTCCATTTGGCCATCAGTCTGGGGATGATAAGTTGTGATTAGATGCAATTGGGTGGCTTGTAGATTGAACCGTTCTTGCCAAAAATTTCTGGTGAAAGTTGGGTCACAATAAAAAACAATAGAATGCGACATGCCATGAAGCTTGAAGACTTGATCCATGAAAATTTGAGCCACCGTGGATGTTGTAAATGGGTGTTGAAGAGCGCAAAAATGAGAATACTTGGAAAGGCAATCAATAACCACTATGATGACTGATTTATTTCCTGATTTGGGTAAGCCTGTAATAAAATCCATAGAGATATCCCTCCAGATAGCAGGTGGAATCAGAAGCAGTTGTAGTGTGTCCAGAGATTTGACTGTTTCTCCCTTATTGCATTGACACACATCACATTCAATGAAAAATTACAAATGTCTTATTTCATACCATCCCAGAAAAAAGAACGTTTGACCCTGTCATAGGTTTTGGTGAACTCGGAGTGCCCCACTGTGGGTGTAGCATGAAGCTCAGAAAGTACCATGGATTTAAGGTTTTATTGTTTAATTAAATACAAACGGACTTTGTATCGAAGCTCATCGTGGAGCCAAGAGTACCTTGGGGAAGCTGGAGCATTGGACTTCAATTGTTGGAATAGATGCGAACTTTTGGGATCTTGTAGACATTCCTGGCGAACGACTTGGAGCCAATCTGGTACTATGAAGGAAAGAGAAAAAAGGGATCCTTCATCTTCATATTTTTAGGAAAGTGCATCCGCAACCACATTGTCTTTTCATTTCTTGTAATGATCTCATAATCATATCCAAAGAGCTTAGTCATCCATTTTTGTTGTTCCGGGGAGGAAATGCATTGTTCCAGAAAAAACTTGAGGCTTTGATGGTCTGTGTTAATTTGGAAGCGTTGATCCAACAGATAAGGACACCACAGATCAATGACATGCAGAATAGCCAACATTTCCTTTTCATAGATTGATTTGCCCATATATCTTTCAGACAATTGCTTGTTGGTAAAGGCCAAAGGCCGACCCTCTTGCATAAGGACAACACCAATTCCCTTCCCCGAAGCATCACATTCCAAGACAAAGGTCTTTGTGAAATCATGAAGGGCCAGGACTGAAGCATCACATGGCCATCTTCAAGGTTTGAAAATCTTGAGGAGCGGCTAGAGTCCAAGTGAAAGAGTTATTTTTTAGGAGTGTAGTGAGAGGTGCTGCAATCTTTTCATAATTCTTAACAAACTTGCCATAATAACCTGTTAAGCCCATAAATCCATGCAAGATTTTGAGAGTCTTTGGGTGAGTCCATTCTTGCATAGCTTCAATATTTTTAGGATCCCCCCTGACATCATCCTTGCCAACCAAATGAAACAAGTACTCGACTTTTGAGGCGCCAAAAGGACATTTAGACTATTTCAGGAAAAGTTGGTGCTGAGAGAGTAGATGGAGAACTCGATCCACATGAGAAAGATAGTCTATCCAGTTTTTTCTATAGATGAGGATATCATCAAAGAAAACTAAGACAAAATGATGGAGAAAAAGATAGAAGACATGATTCATGAGGCTTTGGAAGGTGGAGGGGGAATTACACAAGCCAAAGGGCATGACCAAAAACTCATAGTGGCCCTCATGAGTTCTAAACACAGTCTCGGGAATTTCTGCCTCTTTCATACATATCTGGTGGTAGCCTAAACGAATATCAAGTTTAGTAAAGAATTGGGTGCCACTCAATTCATCCAAGAGGTCATCAATGAAAGGAATGAGAAATTTGTCTTTAATGGTAGGTTTGTTGAGGGAACAGAAGTCAGGACACATTCACCAAGAACCTTCTTTCTTCAGGTCCATGACCACATGAGAAGAGTAGGGGCTCATACTAGGGTGGATAACGCCTACATTAAGGAGTTCCTAGACCATTTTCTCAATTTCATTTTTTTGGTAAAAGGGGTGATGATACAGACGGATATTGGGAGGAAGGCTTCCGGGTAAAAGGGGAATGGAATGATCATGAAAACCATAGGAAGGAGAGAGTCCTTAGGGAGTGGAAAATACCACTTGATGTTTAGAAAGTATGGCTTGGAGGTCTTGCGGCACCAAGGGTGTCTCTGTTGCTTGTATGGCATGGAGTTGGGAAATAACACCAGAATGACCTTTTTTGAGCATCTTTTCCATGCGATGGGAACTAATGATCTTAGGTGAACCGACGGTGATACCTTGGAACTTATATTGGTGGCCCTCCTAGTCAAATTTCATGGTTAATTCCTTAAAATGCACGAGAATGGGACCCAAATTCCTTAGCCAGTCTACACCCAACACAATGTCACAACCGCCCATGTTGATAGAAAACATATGAGATTTTAGGTGGTAGTCACCAATTTGGAGACGCACATTTTCACAATGCCCTCCACATTTCATGGAGCCACCATTGGCAATGATGATTTGGAAATTATTGATGACATGGATGTAGCAATGAGTTTCTTGGGCAATGCATCAATGAATAAAATTATGGGTGGTTCCACTATCAACCAGAATGATGACCTTCCTATGCTTGATGTAACTGATTAGCTTGAGGGTTTGGGGAGCAGAGAATCCAGTGAGAGCATTTAGGGAAATGACCGATTCCACTTCGAGAGGGTTTGAGGGAGGGGTTATGTCAGTGGTTTTAGGTGACTCAGGAACAAGGGGAGTTTCAACATCCTCTTCCGAAATATCCTCCAAGATGGCCATAAAAAGATTTTGTTCCTTACACTTGTGGCCCGAGAAATATTTGTCATCATAATTATAACAAAGGCCTTTGAGTTGGCGTTCAACCACTTCAACCCTCGTCAATTTTTGGATCTTTAGTGGAGATGAGGGAGTAGTGGGATTAACTGGTTTAGTGCGAGAGATAAAGGAGGGTTTCTAGTTTTGAGAAGATACAACTTGTTGTGATTCTTTAGCTCTTTTATTAGCCTCCATGCAACTCTGAGGCCGAGCCATGAGGACATGGGCCTGAATCTCATCCTTGAGTCCACTAAGAAAACATTCTCGGAAAAAGGCATCAGACATGCTTTTGTCCGAAAAGCCAGGCGCTCAAAGGCAGCTATAAATTCTTCCACTGTTCCTTATTGTTTCAACTTTTTCAAATGGCCCAAATGGTTGGTTTCAGTGTCAAAGCGTTCATAAAGATCTGCCACAAAGTGTGTCCAAGCAATATACCCTTGACAGGAAGTTTTTCTCCATTGCCACCATTGACACCATTGCCAACGTTCTTGATCTAGATGGAGAACACCATACCGAAGTTTTTCCAAGTCATATGTAATGTTGTATAAAGAGAAATAATGTTCCATTTGGGTTACCCAGCCAGTGGGATCCAAGCCATCAAATTTGGTCACATCCACCCATGGAAGGCATAGGTCATGTTGAAAGTGATGGTGTTGAAAGTTATGGGAATGAGAGGAAGTTTCAACTTTAGTATGTGGAGGTGGGTCAAAGGATGGGTTATCTGTAGGGATGTGAAACTTGGTGCAGAGCGTCAAAAAGACAAATTCAATCTAGGTGTTCAAGTCTTGTTTGATTTCCTCCAATGAGGACTGCATGGTTGTATTGATGGCGACAACATTGGCACTGGGTTGTTTCACTTCTTGTTGAGTCTTGATGAGATTAGATTGCAAGATATTGAAGCAAGCTTCCAAGTATTAACTACGGGTATGGGCCATGATGATGAGGGAACCAAAAAGGGGTGGGTGGGGTCAAAAATTTTGCCGAAAAATGATATGTATGAATGTGATAAGGGAAAAGAGATTAATCTAATGGAATAGGTCTCAAATAATGGTGAAACAATTTCTAGATTTTTTTTTTTTTTTTACACCTGTGGAGTTATACATCGATCTGAAGAATACTACAATGATGCAATGCCCAAATGCTTAACCAGGAAGAAATGTGTAGTGATTTGGCAACCCGAACAAAGTTGCATGATAATAGATCTTGTATGTTTTAATTTGTTTATGTTTTTGTCCCTAAGGGTTAGGTATTCAAGGGTTCTACAGACAAGGGTTTTCCCTGTGCTATAGCTCTCTGATATACGTGCGGGGTCCAATAGTAGTACTTGGACCAATATCTCAGGGCACTAACTAACAAGGCTAGACCATACCCTTAGTTGTACTACCCAATAACCCAGGTACTAGAGAGTATCTTCACGAGTTCTGTTCTCAGTGGAATTATAACAGTCAGGTGGTTGATCAATTTATCTAAAGAGGGATTCAGGTAATCTAGGTTGATCCATACACATGTGATGTCTGATGCGCTACCACTCGAAGGGGTACCAATAGGGATTACATGGATGGCCAACAGATTTTTGCTTAATTACCATTTGTATTTCTTGCATGTATTAATCCCTCAACCACGGGTTTATGCACGTAACAACAAATCTATGTGGCTTAGAGACACCAGAATACATCTCTACCCTGAAAAAAAATTTACCCACAATTTTTGCCGAGGAAAGTGATATGATACCACTTGTAATATAGCAGATATAAAAAGTATGTAGAACAAAAATAAAATGATATAAATCGCAGAATAACAACAATATAACCAAAACAATCACTACAATAACACCAAAATGATATAAGAATAACAACATAAATAACACTATGATTCTGAGAGCAATGTTCATGGGCCTCTTCGAGGGGGAAACCTCCAGTCGAGCAAAGCTCTATCACAATAATATCCAAGCTAGGGTTCTCATACCCTCGAATCCTGTTTATACTAAATATGTCTATCAAAAGAATCATCTCGAGAAAGATCCTTCTAGAAGTAGAAGCTTCTATTAGGTCTTCTTACATTCGACTTATTCTATTTTATTGCAAGGCCTTATTAATATTGACCTTTATTAAATCTGAATATATTGTTCTAGCTATGTGCGGGTTAGGACCCTAACAAGGACATATACAAAGGCGTTGAATGAAAATCAGAAAACATAAATTAGAATATGAAAGATTGAGTTTTGGTCTCATCATTATCTGGGCCGAAGGGATATTTCCAAGTCGATGGAGGTATAAGGATAGCTCTCACTACATGAATGAATTGCTCGATAAAGAATCCAGTTATCCCACCCTACCTATATAATAACAAAAGGAAGAAGCATTGTGCTGGGATAAATAACGATAAGCCCTTTCCCTTTTCCTATGGGGCCTAAAAAATCTTAGCTTCTCATGCATGTAAGAATTGCCATTCCATTAAATTTCCATAGGGTTTGGATCGATCTTCTTGTCTCAACATGTTCATTATGTGATAATTCCAGCTGCCTATCCATCCATGACCCACTCAATAAAATAAATAGGGGGTATGAATTCTTTTTATTCATTGTGCGATTTTTTTTTTTTCGTTTTCTTTGAATAGTTGACGCTAAATTGAGTGCCATTAGCACCAGATTTAGTGCCGACTATTGGAAAAAAGTGTAATCATTTTGGGGCGCTAAATGGGGTGAAAATTTCACCTAATTTAATGCCTATAGATAGCAAGCAATGATTATGTTGGCCTGTGACGACCAAAGTAAGTTTTATGTAGAGAATGATTGAAAAGTCTCTTCAAAATCAATTTGAATAATTATGGATCCAATTTTCATTCTTGCACAAGATACTAGTGCCCTAAGTCTTACCTACTTATTTCAACCATGGATCATAGTATTTTTATGGATGCAACCCCTTAAAGGTCAAGGTTGATCACAAAATCTAGGTGTTAAAAGGAAAATTGATATCATAGCATTCCATTAATGGTTCAGTGCCCTACAAATTTAGTTGATGTAAAATACCTCAATGACACTAAGAAAATAAATCTCACAACCACATAAATGTCACTCGCTCCCAAAATTTGGGGAAATATAATAAATAGTAGTGTGAGGAACATGGTGAACCCATCACTACATGGGATGAATTCATGAAGGTGATGCATGGCAATTATTATCCTTTATGACACAAAAATTGTGATCAATTAGTTGATGAATACACATATGATCACAATACTATTGTATCTCATTCATTCATCAAGTAAGAGTGCATAATTATTTTTCTCAAGTACTAGACAAGACTACAAAAATACATCACTTGACACAATATTGAGTTCCTAATCATTCATACACATGAATATGCCTAAATATTTGTGAGAATGATTAAGAATAAGCACAAATCCAAGAAACACCCCAACTCTTTTGATGACCAATTGGACTAAGAGATCAATACTCCAAATAATAACACAAATGCAAAGAAGAAATAAACTTGTCACACTTTGGAAAAAATTGCTCAATTTGATAATTCCTCAACACCTACAAAAAAAGGAAACAAAGGTCAACTCTAAGAAAGGAAATAAGAAATATAAAGTGGTGCAACACTTATAAGACATTTAACCATCATAATACACATTTATGAGTTTGTAAATATCTTTTGGTGTAACTCACAAAATGATAAAACTATGATAACGATAAGAATATTGCAACCTATGCACCTGAATTTTCCAATGCCATTCTTCTCATAATGCATATAGACTCATCTCCCTCATCAAGCACAATTCAATTGGAGTAATAAAGAGAACATCAATTCCACATTCAAATGGGGGTTCATTAACAACCTCTCCATGTTATTTTTCATAACTATAATTAGAGAATTTTGATTCTCATGGCCACTACATAATGATAGAAGCTCAAAACCCAAGCTCATGCAAATCCTTACAACATTGGATGGATCCAAATTGAGAAGGAGAACTACAYCACCAAGGAATGTATATTTATATTCTTGGAAAACATGAGGTAACATGTGGTCACGTCACACCTTTGAATATATTCAATGATGTATTATTAGGAAACCCTTCTTGTGAGAGAAACATGGGGTCTATTATCATGACCTTGGARCATCAACATTGAGTCAATCAAGGGTAGATTGTTCTATGTTTTCAAGGTAAAGTGAAAACTATATCTCTTTGTGGTTTCAACCACATACTTTTATAAGTTAGTCAATCACTCTTTGTGGTTGCAACCACATACTTCCATAAGTTAGTCAATCACACATGTAAATAGCTTATGTGGACTACCTAACCAATGTCTTGTATGAAGCTATCATGTCTAAACTAATATCCACCACTAACACCCTAAAATTTTATTTCACTTCTTGAGGTTCATAGTGGCAATTAGTAGGAACTTTCATTACATTTCAATGAGAATAGAACTAAGAGGTGATTCCTCTTAAGCCCCCACTAGTATTTACTATGTAGGAGGACCTCACTAGTGTTGCGAAAAAACTATATAACTTCTTCTTGACTATATTTTTCAATTGTTCTACCTAAGATTCCCCAACATGCTACAACCTAGTTCATTATGCAATTATTCACAGTTGTTTGACGACACAAGTATTCCAACAGAGGATGAACACCTTCAGTAACCACTCACATAACCAGATCAAAGATCAACACACCGATGTTTTCATGTGGTAAAACCCCTACGGAGAAACATCCATGGCCCTGGCCAACGTGACCACTTGGAGCAGTTTATTAGTGCAAAGAAAAAGATTACAGAGAGATTTTACAAGAGAGTTTCTCACAATTGATCATCGACAAATGACCATCCATGCTTTTTAAATAGAGATCATGGACCAATCGGGTGCTAAGCCACAGATCAATGGTCGTTAAGATTGAGGAGTGTATGAACCGTCAGATCACTCTATGTCAGGAACATATCGTGATCGTCGGATTTCCTAACTACAAATGCATACTAATGCATACTAAAGAAACACACTAGAAAACACACTTTTACCTAATGACACAATAGACCAAGTATATCTTACTAACTCCTAAGTGTCTAAATATCCTAACATCCCTCCTTAAGAACAACTTGGGATAGGATTGAAGGATTTACAATAGTGACACAATAGGAGAAGGAAGGAGGCATTAGAGCTTATCCCCCCTTAATTACAACTTCCTAAACTCCTAACATAGATTGAAGTTTGGAAAAGTTTGCTTCTATAAGAGACTTTGTGAAAATGTCTGCAACTTGATCTTTTGTAGGGAAAAAGAGCACTTCAATAACTTGATCATGAATGAGCTTTCTGATGAAGTGCATGTGTAGCTCAATGTGTTTGCTATGCTGATGTTGAATTGGGTCTTTGGTGATCTTGATGGCACTCTGATTGTCACACCAAAGGATGGTCGGATGCTGGTGTTGGAATCCAAACTTTGAAAGGATCTGTCGAAGCCACATGGCTTCGTGACTTGCATTTACCGTTGCTCAGTACTCTGCTTCTGCTGAAGAAAGTGAAATAGCTTGTTGTTTCTTACAGGCCCAAGTGACAAGTCCTGAACCAAGGCTGAAAACACAACTTGCAGTAGACTTCCGATCATCAGGGTCGTTGGCCCAATCTGAATCAGTGAAACCAACCAATAAAGGAGTCCCCCCTAAATTGTAATGTATCCCGAACTGGACTGTACCATGAACATAGTGAAGTATCCTTTTAGCTTCTTTCCAATGGCTTTCATGGGGTGTTTACATATATCGAGCAACAAGACCAACAACAAAGGAAAGATCAGGATGGGTATGAGTCAAGTATAAGAGGCTACCAACTAACTAACAGTACAGGGTGGCATCAATTTCAGGAGAAGTACAGGTGGTAGAAAACTTGACTCCAAAATGAAAGGGAGAAGGGGTTGGCTTACAATCGTCCATGTGAAAGTGATGAAGAAGATCACAAGCATACTTAGACTGGGAAAGAAAAATTCCTTCATTGGTTTTCAAAACTTGGAGGCCAAGGAAATAGTGCAAAAATCCTAAGTCTGTCATTTCAAATTTCTTCTTAAGGTTGGTTTTCACATGGTTTAAAATTTTTGAGTCACTACCAGTAAGGATAAGGTCATCAACATAAAGGAAAAGGATTATGAGATGGCTTCCTACTTTCTTGGTATAGA
>JASDQU010100743.1:244616-264157 GCA_032191745.1 Picea mariana | reverse complement strand
TGGACCTCCGCAACATAGCAAAGCGCATGGTTGCTGGTGGGTACGGGAGAGAATGCGTTCGAATCTACGTGCTAATCAGAAAGTCTGTAATCGAAGACTTTCTCAACAGAATCGGCGTTGAGCACCTGAGTAGGAGTGATGTGCACAAACTAGAGTGGGCAATTCTCGACATTAAGATAAAGAAGTGGATCCGTGCCGTGAAAATTGCGGTGAGGATTCTGTTCGCTAGCGAGAAACGTCTCTGCGACGAGATTTTTGCAGGGCTAAACAACGCCAGAGATTTCTGTTTCGCCGAGATCGTCAAGGGGCCGACGACAAAGCTTTTGGCCTTCGGGGAATCCGTGGCCATAAGCAAAAAGTCGAGCGAAAGGCTCTTCAGGGTGCTCGACATGTACGAATCTCTGTCGAACCTTTTGCCCGACATCGACACCGTTTATTGCCAGGACTCGTGTGCAAGCGTGAGGACGCAGGCGTCTACTATCCTCCTTCGGCTCGGGGAGTCGGCACGGGGGATTTTGACGGCATTCGAGAATGCAATCAGGGCAGAGAAATCGAAGACCCCGGTTCCAGGCGGCACGATTCATCCGCTTACAAAGTATGCTATGAATTATCTGAGTTTTCTGTCCGATTACAAGGAGGTTCTCATCAAAATAACGGCCAATGCACCTATTGATCTCCCCATTGGCCTGCCTGATGGCCTCATGGACTTGTTTGGGGACTTGGATGGGCATGATCATGAATTGGGCAGCCCGGCCTATGCTCTGTCAATGAAACTGGGATGGATTATCATGATTCTACAGTGTAAGTTAGATTTAAAATCTGACCTCTACCAGGATGTTGCCCTGTCATACCTGTTTCTCATGAACAATCTTCATTACATTGTCAAGAAGGTCAAGGATTCGAAGCTTTTAGGGTTGTTAGGATATGGCTGGTTGACGAAGAATCGGGGCAAGGTTAGGCAATATGCAGCAAATTACGAGCGAGCGGCCTGGATTAAGACCCTATATTGTTTGAGGGATGAGGGGATTCATGTAACTGGGTTTTTTTCCAGTGGGGTGTCACAACAGGCCCTGAAAGATAAGTTCAAGGGTTTCAATTGTGCAATTGAAGAGGTGCTCAGGAACCATTCTGGTTGGATAGTGACAGATGTGCAGCTCCAGGAGGAGCTTAGGATTTCAATCGCAGAGAAGTTGATACCAGCTTATCGGTCCTTCTTGGGCAGACACAGAAAGTATTTGGAAAGTGAGAGACACACTGAAATGTATATTAAGTACACACCTGAAGAACTGGAAATTTATCTCTTGGATCTATTTCACGGAAATCCATCATCCTGAGTTCAATAGATCCTAAAAGGTGGGAAGGAGTGTATTAACGTGGAAAAAATCCCATTTCAGGAATATAATATGGTTTTCAACCACACGGTCCATTAAACCCTTCTGTCTTTAAAACGCAGGGCATTCAACACTCAGGTCCTTCAAGCCCATCTGTAAATCGAACTTTAAACATTCCTCGACTCCCGTGAAAGATTGTTTATTGTAATTAATTGCCATCTGAGACGATAACTCCCGTGAAAGATTGTTCATTGTAGTTAATTGACATATGAGACGATACGGAAAATAGCTACGTCATGTCAATTTTCGGTCCAGCTATTTTTTATTGGATTTTTCTCCACGTCATAACTTTCCAGATAATGTGGAAGGATGGATGGGCAATGTATATTGTAATTGACTATGGACTATGAGGATAGGCAATGTATATCATAATTGCTAATGGGTTAATTATGACTCAATTTTCTTTTACTGAGTTGCATGTGATTACATATAGAATGCTAAAGTTTCTATTTTTTTATTTTTTTTATTAATTATAATAATTTAAAAAATAAAAATTATTTTTTATTTTATAAATTTGAAATTCTAGTATTTTAACGTGGTTTTAATAGATATTGTAGATTACAATATTTAATTAGAAATTTATTTTTTTTTTTTTTTTTATAAAGTGTTTTTTTAATAAGTCATTTAATGTAATTATTTTTGATGGGAGAAATATCATTATTTAATCCATGCTTAATGTAAGAGATATTATTATTTTAATCCATTTATACTTTTATTACTTCATTGATTTGATAGTACTTGTCATTTAATGTGATCATTTTTCATTTCTTGTTTTAAGAAATATTATTTTTTAATTTATTTTTCTCTATTTTGAAAAAGTTTTGTCTAACTGTTCTATGAAATGTTTTTTTTTGCTGTAATCTAGCAATATAAATATGTAGGAAAACACTATTTTTTGCTGTTTAAATTCATTTTTGAATGAGAAATTGATTCATAACCCTGAACGTTTAGCTTTTGGGAAGCCTTTTTTCTTAATTTTAAGTGAACTTTAAATTTAAAATTAATTATAAATAAATAATACTATTATTGTGATTTGTTACTTTGAAGTGTTATGGACATGAGTATCATGCCACAACTTTTATTCATCAATTTATTTTAAAAAAATTTAAAGACTTCAATTTATATTTGTGATATTGTGAATATTTATAAAAACCTAGATTTGTTCAATTCTACTTCAACTTTTAAAAACATAAATAGCCTCAAGTTCCATAACTATGCAACTTTGCTACTTATTCTACTTGTTTTTCATTTTGAAGATGGTACTCAAAGTAAATTTTAGATTCTTCATTGGACAATGCTAAATCAATAAAAGAGTTCTAAATCTTTACAACAATATACTCAATATAAGTTGAACATGTTATAAATGAGAAAAAAACTTGAGTAGAAAGAATAACACTCCATTCCACTACTACACTAATTAAAACCAATCAACCCATATATACATATTACCAAAAAAAACAATAAATATTTATTTCTATAAATACAAAATAAAAAAAAATTTAATCCATTAATTACACTCAATGTTAAATTTTGGTAATTTTCTTTTACAGTTAAAACTCTTTCTAAAGACCTGAGAATCTTGATGTGTTTTGAAAGATTTAAGCATAAAACCCATTATATCAAATATTTCGGAATATTAATAATTAGTTATATTAAATGATTTGCAAGTTTTCAAGTTTAGAACTAAAGATTTGAAGACAAGTATTTATAACCATGCAATGCATAAAATGTTTATCAACATTTACCAAGAGTGCCACGTGCTTCATAGGATTATTATTGCAAGATATTGCCATGAATATCAACCCTAGACTTTCAATATTACCAATGTCAATGGTTGGAATTGTTAATTCCAATTTTGAATTTATATATATTCAATTCCAAAACCATGTGGAGAGGGATTTGTTTCTTGTTATTGGCTTACGCATGGTTGGAATGGGTATGTGCTTTTGTAATATTCTCTTTACTAATGGTTGAAATATTTCTGTTTTGCTGATATAATTTTATGATATAATGGCTCTTCCATATGCTTCTTCTTGTTATATTTCAGAGAATATAAGGTCTAGAAATTTCTGCAAATAGTTTGCTAACATATCCCAAATACCAATGTAAAAGCGCCTTTTTCTAACTGCTGATTGATACAAGACTTTTGTCAAATAGTTAGGTTGTCAAATAGTTAGGTGGGTATCAAGCTTATAATTTCAATATTACCAATGTCAATGGTTGGACTTCTTAATTCCAATTTTGGATATACATATAGTCAATCCCAAAACCATGTGGAGAGGGATTTGTTTCTTGTTATTCTCTTACATATGGTTGGAATGGGTATGTGCTTTTGTAATATCCCCTTTACTAATGGTTGAAATATTTCTGTTTTGTTGATATAATTTTATGATATAATGGCTCCTCTTTTTATTGATAATTATATGCTTCTTGTTGTTATATTTTAGAGGATAAGTGGTCTAAAAATTTCTGCAAAGAGTTTGCTAACATACCTCAAATACAAATGTAAAAGCCCATTTTTCTAATTGTTGATTGGTACAAGACTTTTGTCAAATAGTTCGATGGATGAAAGGTTTTAATCTTGATGCTGATTTAAGAGTTTGGTCAAACACTTTGCTGCTGATATATATTGTAGTTTACTGTTGGTTTATGACTTACATCAAACATTTTGCTGCTAATGTTTTTTTTCTTGCTTGGTTTAGTAATTTCGTCAAACAATTTGTATGCCTAAAGAGTTTGGTACTTTTATCAAACAATTTGCAAACAATCCAATAATACACATGTAATATTGCAAATAGAAGGAGGATTTTATTAATTACCAAAGAAAGTACAATAATAAATACCAAGAGATAGAATCCCTTTACAAGAAGTGCACCCTCATACAATAGAATGATGGCTCCAAGAGAAAGAAATATACCTCCACAAATAAGTGTGTCCTCCACAAGAACAATACCAAACTAGTGCCAAAGGCAAGTGCGCCCCTCTAAGATGAATTCCAAGCAATGCTCCCCCTGTCGAAGATGAATGAACAGCCAAAGGTTAGTGCTCCCCTCTAAGAGAATACCAAGCAATGTGCCTTCTCTCCAAATGCAGTGAAGTGCCAAAGGCAAGTGCACCCCTCTAAGAGAATACCAAGCAATGTGCCCTCTCTTCAAATGCAATGAAGTGCCAAAGAAATGTGCCCCTATAAGATGCATGACAAGCCATGCACCCCCTCTCCAAGATGAAGAAACCCCACAATACAAGTGCACCCTCTCTCCAAGATGAAGAAACCCCACAATACAAGTGCACCCTCTCTCCAAGATGAATATGCTACCACAAACCCCAACTGAAGAAAAATAAATCGATATATGAAATGATAGAATTAAAGTGGAAGATCTGAATGATCTTCCCCACCATATGGCTAGGGTGGAATATTTCACCATTGAAACTTGATGAGCTAGGGCAGAATCTTTCACCACCGAAACCTGATCAGTTAGGGTGGAATCTTTCACCACCAAAACCAATCTTTCACTTCAAACCCCAAAGGCTCCAAGATCTCTCGAAATCAAATTTTAGAAAATATCCTCAACATAATGAGAGAATGAGCTCTCATCTTTATTTTATCTCCCCTTTCACCTTTTTGTTGACCCTTTTACCTTTTTAGTTACCCTTTTACCTTTTAACCCTCAATTAAATGATTAAAGTAACTTTATGAGGTTTTATTCATATTATTCTCCTAGCCACTTTTTAATTACTAAATGTCATTTTATAATGTTTCATTTTCCCTCCAAATGACATAAAATAAATAATATATTAATTCCCCTTTTAATTGACTATATCCTACGAGAATAAAATAGGATACTAAGTCACCTCCCTATGGTGATCATTTGGAAAGGGAAATTATAGTCCTTCCTTCTTGAGATTGCTTGTCCTCAAGAAATGCCAACAAAACCATACAGACAACAGGTGGATCCAAACTGAAACTGAGAATTACCCGAGGGTCCCAAACCAATTTGAAGGATGTGGAGCACCTACTACTCACAATACTTTCCTGCAAGGTACTAACAAAAGAGGCCTCCCGAAGGCCAATGATTAGAAGAGAAATCGGGTACTGTAAAGACTTAGTCCACCCCCCATAGAATCGCCTTCCTAGGAAGCCAATCCAATGCACCATAAGAGTGATTTGTTGATAATAAAAACTAGCTCTCTCATTTGTACCAGCTTCCAAACTGTCAAACCATGAATTCCCAAGGTCCCATGCTATCCCCAGAAAGGACCCACCATGTTGAAGCTACGCCAATGTGATCATAAATATATAACCCTCACGCCTAAGTTACATCCTCCACTCCTGGAATCCCAAATTTTAATGCCTAGAATAATCGTCCCCACTATCAAGGATCATATATTGAAAATGTATCTCAATGAATTCAAAGTCTGCAAGTCCACTTTCATACCCAATCCTAGGCGTCGAAAAATAAAATCTATCTTGCCATATAGAATGGGCCCCAACAGCTCCTCTCGACGCATCCTAAAAATGAAACAGACCAATTAGATAAGTTCTCGGAACCCACAACCAAACTAGAGGTCCACTGTTAGGGACCTAACCCCTCATGTAGGTAGAATAATATATTTTGATGTAATAAAGGTCGATATTAATAAAGCCTAGCAATAAGGAAGAATAAGTCGAATGTAAGAAGACCTAATAGAAGCTTCTGCTTCTAGAAGGATCTTCCTCTAGATGGTTCTTTTGATAGACATATTTAGTATAAATAGGAGTTGAGGGTATGAGAACTGTGGTCTTGGATATTATTGTAATAGAGCTTTGCTCGACTGGAGGTTTCCCCCTCGAAGAGGCAAGTGAACATTGCTATTAGTAATCAAAGTTCTCTTTCTGGTGTTATTATGTTATCATTTCAGTATTATTGTGGTGTTGTTCTGGTTATATTATTGTTCATATGCCATTTGTTGGCACAGGGGCAGACCTAGGGTTCAGCTCCAAGAGCGCACCAACAAGCCCTAGCTATTGGCCCTTTCAACAGCATCTGTGAAGCAGATGCAGTCTCACCTGAAGCAGCTATGAGGGGGTTGCAGTATAGAGATGTCTACAACCAGGGGAATATCAAGTGGTTCTTATTACAACAACACCATAACATGCACCTACCATTCAACTAGCTAGATCTATCCTTCACAGCTATAGATCTGATCTAATACAATAATGTAGATAACAATATAACAACAACAGAGCTCAAAGCGTCATTCACACACACAACAATAGATGTATGTGGTTCACCCTCTCTCTAAGGCTACGTTCACATAACTGTGCTTATGATATATTAAGATAAAGCTTACAGTTCTGATCTACGCTCTTGGCCAACAGATCCTCTCTCTCTATATCTCTTTCTCTCTTTCTCTCTCCCTTCCTGCGCACCCAGCTGCAGGACTTGTTCTTTGCACCCAGCTGAAGATCTTATAATACCAAGAGGCTTTCTCTCTCAACACTTCTCTCACCCCTAATACAATATTCTCCCAATGAACAATAATCAATAACAAGGCTCAGCCACAGTACTGACCCAACCTAGGTCCTCTCGACCTCTATTTATACGTTACAATCCCTCATCGACAGCCTCAAGTCGAAACCTAGGTGTCAAAACCCTAATTACCAAAACCCTAGGTGTCTACATCTCTAGGTCAACTTGACCCATTCTTTCTGGGCTTCACCAACCTATCTTTCCTTCTTCATCTCGCGGTGCTCCAAGGCATCTAATGCTGGCTTTTCCCACTTCCTGAGTCATCCTCGATCCATCTTCCTTGTTGATCTGTCATCCTCGATCTCCTCATCCAACGAATTGCTTTTCCACACTTCACTCCATCTTTTCTGTTCTTTTTCTCACTTCGACCAAGTGACAGTCACTGTGTCTCCCATGAAGCTCACTTTTTATAATTTCTTCCTCGTTCTTCACTTCCTTCCATAACCAAGGGCCAACAGGCCCCCAACACTCACCTGTGAATTGTCCCGAGGCACTTGAGATTTGATCCTATTGTTTTACTTTGACTTTCGACTGCACAGTGCAGCCCTTACTTTCTGCTTTATGCCTCCTTTCCATCGTTGTGCAAACTGTCTTTTCTGTGTCTAGTACCCAGTTTCAACTACACCTGGCACTTGGACCCTTGTCTTCTTGATTCTACTGAGAGATGCGAGGCATCTGGTTGTCATAGTACAACTTTAGTCGACTCCCATTCACCAAGCCTTCCTTCCAGTCTCCTTTCAATGTCTTCAGTTGTGCAGCTCCTCCTTCTGTAACATAGGCAATCTCATATGGTCTGAGCCAATGCGTTCTAAACTTCCTAGGGTGTTTGATAAACTTACTGTCATATACCAGTACTAAATCACCTTGCCTGAATATCTTCTTCTTGATGTGTCTGTCATGATAGGACTTTTCTCGTTCCTCTTGAATTTGCTGATGGAAGCCTGCAATGAATCTGTCTTCTTCTAGTTCGACCAACTGTGCTAGCCTCTCATGAATAGCACCAATATCATCCATGTCTGTAAATGCAACAATTCTTAAGCTTAGTACCAAGTACTCCATTGGGACAACAACTTCAAGACCATAAACCAATTTGAAAGGGGTCTGCATTATTAATTTCTTGCAAGTGGTTCTATAAGCCTAGAGTACTGCTGGTACTCTTAAATCCCAGTCATCCCTGTTCACACTGCAAATCTTTGTCAATGCTGTCTCCAAGATCTTGTTGAATGCTTCAACTGTTCCATTTGCTTGTGGATGGTAAGGTGTACTTTTTTGATGGTGGACTACAAATTCTTCGGTCAAGGCTTCAGCTATATTATTGATGAAGTGTGTACCTTGATCACTCATAAGGACCTTAGGGCATCCAAACCTGGTTATTATGTCATCAAATATAAAATGCACAGCTGTAGATGCACTATAGTCCTTGAATGCTCTTGCTTCGGCCCATCCAGTCAGGTATTATGTTGCAGTGATAATATACCTTGCTCCTGTGCGCTTTCCTGGTGGGTTTATAGGTCCCACGAAGTCAGTGGCCCATTTTTCAAATGCTTGTAGGGTCATTTGTGGTGCTAATGGAATATCATCTCTTCGGGATGGTTTTCCAACTCACTGGCATACATCGCATGATCTGGTATATTCTTTAGCATCTCTGTGTAACGTAGGCCACCAAAGGCCAACTCACAAAACCTTCTGCGTAGTTTCTTTTCCTGCGTAATGTCCTTCTGCAATGCCTTCATGAGCTTCTTCTAGGATCATAGGGAATTCTGCCTCCATCACACATCTTCTTAGGATCTCATCAGGTCCCATTTTATATAGCTGACCAACTATCAATGAAAAATCTGCAGCATGCACCACTAGTTGTTTCTTCTGAGGAATTGTGTACTCGCCTGGAGCCATTCCTGTTGACAGGAACTGGGCTATGTCTGCAAAGTGGTCATCAATCTTTATAATGGTGAGCAGTTGTGCATCCAATAGTGTATCCTCCATACTGGTAGGTTCTTCATGATGCTTCAACCTCGACAGGTGGTCTGGACCCTTATTCATTCTTCTTGGCTTAACTATGATCTCAAAATCATATTCTTGAAACAGGAGAAGCCATATGCATATTCTTCCCCCCAACACTGGCTTGTTGACTAGGTACTTCAACGTGGAGTGATCAGTAAACATTTTAAAGTGTCCTCCCAACAAGTAGTGGTGGAATTTCTGCAATGCATACACCATGGCTAGTCCCTCTCTCTCTGTAGTAGTGTAATTGATTTCAGCTGTGGATAGCTTTCTGCTGGAAAATGCTAGTGGATGATCAATGTCCCCTTCTCCAGGTTATGCCAATACTACTCCTAATGCAATAGAAGATGCATCAACATGCACATGAAATTCCTTGCTCCAGTTGGGAAAGACTAGAATAGGCGCAGTGACCATATTTTGTTTCAGTGCGTTGAAGCTCTGCTGGCATTCATCTGTCCAACCAAACTGACAGTCTTTCTTTAATAACTTCTCCATTAGTGCAGTAATCTGAGCATATCCTTTGCTAAATTTTCTGTAATAGCCAGTATGTCCTAGTGCAGTGCACAGTTGTTTGACTGATGTAGGTGGTGGTAAATCAACTATAATTGCAATTTTGGATGGATCCACCAACAATCCTTGCTTTCATACAATATGACCTAATAATACTCAAAATGGTGAGAAGAAGATGCACTTCTTCAAATTCAAAGCAATTTGACACTGCCTGCATTTATTCATCATTAGCCTTAAACATTCAATATGATTTTTCAACAAAATAAAAACAGTCCAATCATCAAAGTATGCTTCTAAAAACTTATGCAAAAATTCTTTGAATGCTTCAACCACCACCCTGGAAAAGATGGTTGGGGAATTCTTCAGTCTGAATGGCATTACTGTATATTGGTAGGATCCCCACTCTATGGAAAACGTATTCTTATGACAATCCTCCTTGGCGATGCAGATTTGATGGTATCCTGAAAACCCATCTGTAAAAGAATATACTTCTTGGCCTCCCACGTTATCCATCACTTTGTCTATGAAAGGTGTAGGGAAAGGATCATGTAGACAAGCATCATTCAGCTTCCTGAGATCTACACAAGTCCTGATCTCACCTGTCTTCTTATCTTGCACTACCATGGGGCTAATCCACTCTGACTCTTCAACAGGTTCAATAATCCCTGCTTCCAGCATTCTGTCGAGCTCAATCTTCACTTTTTCCTTATATTTCAGGTTCAATCTATAGGGTCTTTGCTTGACTTCCTTCGCATATGGTTTCAAAGGTATTCTCATTTCTCCCATAGGTCCTTTGATTCCCTTCATATCAGTGAACTTGGTCAGGAACAAGTCCTGATACTCGTGCAATAATTCTGTGATTTTGTCAGTGGTAGCAATGTCCCAGTAATCTCCGACATTGGCAAGCTTTGGTGTCTCCTCTGTCTTGATATTGACTTTCTTTATCTTTATCGATTGTCCAATGAATGGAAGTTCAAGTCCTAGTCCTTCCACATCTCTCTAACCTTCTGTTTCTACGATATTCACCTTCCTTGGATCATTGTCTTCGTCGACATTAATGTTGTAGTAGGTCTGCAGTTTTTGGAGGGGCGCAGTCCATTCATCCTCTTCTTGCTTCAAAGGGAGGCCAGATGCCTCCTTAAATACTTTCTGTCTTGCCATCTGTAGTGCTTGATCTACAGAAGGAAATTCACTGTCAAACAAAATGGTGGTTATAAAAATCTGGATCATACCTTCCCATTCTGAAGTGACAAGGCGCAGCTCTGCTTGAAGGTACCAGTTAATCAGGGTGGTATCCAACATATTGATGAATCTGTGTACCCATTGTTCTTTAGGAATGTCACTCCAGGCCTCTTCACAACTTCGTACATGGTACTTTGGGAAGCTTCGACCCATGTACCTTGCTTTGAAGCTTCCTACTTGTGCTGGAAACTGCACTGTCATCAAAGTTCGGCATTGTGTCCAGTCTGTAATATTGATTTTATGTGTCCCCCACCATCTTGTTGGTGTGGCTTTCATGGCCTCATTCATTACCAACAACCTCTATTGTGTTGGTACACTTGTCTCAAATTCTGATAAGAAGTTCCCTAAGGGGTTCAACCCATCAAATGTGGGTAGATTGCTCACTATTGTGCCAATCCAACGAACTTCTCTGGTTAGCCTAACACATCTTCTTGTAGATACTTCGTACATCTGGTTCTACTAGTTCTCCAACGCTTCTTCTGAGTCGGATGAACATGTGCTCTCACTTCGCCAACTCAAATTCCCGTCAGTTGTAGGGTTGATATAATCTTGTTGTATGGCTGTTAATTTGTAGATGTTTTCCAGTTCAAATGTATGGTCCTCTTCTCTGATAGGTTCTGTTTATCATGGAAGCTCATCTAGATCTAAAGGTGCAACAACCCTAAGGCCAACTTTCTCAAATGTCATGCATCTTTTCTTTAGATCAACAATAGTGGAATTGTCGAAGGCCTAATCAATTCCTAATAATGCAGGGTAAGGGCAGCTATCATCAACAATTTCAATTACCTTAAAATCTGCAAAGGTTCTTACTCCATCGATGTCCACTGACACATGCTCTAAACATCCAAATGGGCTGACATCTTGATGATTAGCCATGCGAAGCCTGATAGGGGAATATATCATCTCGGGTTTTCCCATCAGTGCCCAAGTCTGCTTCATCATGACATTAACCTCTGACCATAAGTCGAGGACCACATAGTCTATCTCATACTTTCCTATCTGAGCATTCAAGTGTAATTCTTTATTTGTCCTTCTCCTTTTTCCAATTTGGTGTACTGCTCTATTCAGTAAGGGGTCTATTTTTCCTTGTTCATACTGCTTGATTAAATCTTGTAATTCTTGTACAATGCCTTTATCTTGAATCAACTTAACACAAGTGTACAAAAATTCGATGAGTTTTCTTACCTCTTTCCCTTCTGTTGGCAAGGTAGACGGATCAAATGCCTGAGGCATGCCATATTCTTTGATTTTTGGTTGTCTCTTTGATGAAGATCCTTGGTCTCCTTTGAACTTTTTTCTTGCCTCCTCGAATATTTGTCTTTCTTTCTTAGCATCGAATGTTGGGGTCTTTTCTATAGCTTTCCTAACTCCGTGGTCAGTTTCAGTCTTTCCTTAGGATGCTCTGTCTTCTCTTGTAGCAATGCCTCCTCGAGTGATAACAATGACTCTAGGGTCTGCTCCGCGAGGTTCAGCATATATGAGTTGTACTTGTGGGTTCTACTGGGGTCCTCATCTTTCCTAATGTTTATCCAGCAGCATAGGGTATTCCTCTATGACATTCTCGAAGGGGTTACAGTAACTACAGGTTGTGAAGGGATTCTGACAATCCCTTGCTAAATGTCCTGGTTGCGCGCAGTTGTAACAAATTATTTGTCCTCAGGCTTAGCCCATACCTCCTCCTCGTCCTCGTCCTCTGTAGCCATTGCGAGGAGTGAAATTTCCTCTCCCTGGAGAGTTGTACTGTAGAGTGTTTCCCTCTTGTTGTACTTCATCTTGAATCTTGTATATGTCTCTCGACCTTTCATGCATGAGATCATAAGCTCTACAATCCCGATAATCATTCCCCACTAATTTATAGAATGTACAATATAAGTTTGTGGGTGTTTGGACATACTTCTGCATGTAGTAGCACTGGGCAATGCCTATTTCATCATACATCGCACCAAGGCAGGTTAACTTGATTTAAGGGGCTCGGCACCCCTGATGCCAAGTACTCATGAAATAAGGGACAATGTTCCTTATCATGGCCTTCATATCTTCATCTTACACACCAGATATCTTCCCTTTTGTCTTTTCCCTTATCTTTCTTCATATCCTCAATCTATAAAGACAAACTAATTAGCTGGCTCATGATCTGGCTAATGCCTGAGCTAGATTATCCCATCGGTGTTGATTCAAGCTTCATGGCGATCTCCAAAGATTCAGCCTAAGATACAATCTTATGAAACATCAGAGGGAATCTTATGTGTGGTAACAACGCAGCAATGAACCATTCTTTGTTCTATTCATCGGGGATTTGGAAAGTTAATCGGCCTGTCAGGGTCTTGAATCTCTGGTCGAACTCCCAGAGAGGTTCTGCTACCTTTTGTTTAATCTCTTTTAGTTTTGTAATACATTGTGACTCCGACTTAGGTTTCTTAAACTCTAAAATCAGCGCATTCTTGATCTCATTCAGGGGCTTAGGCTGTGCTAGTCCTTGGACAAGTTTCATGTACCAGCTTGGTGTGCAGTCCCTTAGCGTAGTGTTGAACTAGGTTCTCTTGATGACTTCATCGGTGATACTTTTAATATTCCATATGACCTCGCACAGAAACCGATGCTGATCTGGATCTTCATATCCATCTCCTCTAAAGATAGGGAGTCTCATTTCATTTTCCATAAAGCTGATTAGGGTTCTTGTCTGAGTGGATGTTGAACTACTAGTAACAGTACTCTGAAGACTCTAGTGGTTCTGACTATTCTGACTGTTAAGTATTGTTGGGACAACATGAGGATTACCGTTACTTACTTCAGTAGTTCATGCAATTCCTGAGGTTTTTGGCTTGCTTTGGCGCAGTTCTTCAACTTCCCCTTCTTCTATTTTGGTGGGCTTTGGATGCTCTTCGTCGGTTAGATCTACCTCTTCTCCACTATAGAAACCTTCTTGTTCATAGTTTTTCTTAAAAAAGTTCTCAAGGTGAACTCCTTGGAATACTTTCCCACTGCGTGTATGTCCTGCTTCTGTGTCACTGTATCTGTTCGATATCTTGAACATTAGCCTTTTTAGGTCTGATCAATCTATTGTATCTTCAAGATGTGGTTTTCATCCAAGAGCATCTTGATTCTTAGCTTCAGGAAGTGCAAAAATTTTCCTCTGGGTCCTTTGAAAAAGTATCTCTCAGCTTGGCTATATGATTCTGTTCTCTCAACAACAAACCTGGTGATATACCCTCCGATGGTACTATCAATCTAGTGATCTACTTCTCTGGATACAGTGTTGTCGACCCTCTTGACCTTCTGGATCAATGCTGGTGTCCAAACCATAGAAGGTCTAGATCTGATTTCAAACTTTGTGTCAGCTAACCTAGCCAACCACTCATGTAGCTCCTGATGGATTCCTCCAAAGAAGATCTCGTGAATGTCGGTGAAGATGTATCTTTATAGCCAATCTTCAATGCTTATTTTAGGGTTCTTGTTCTAGGCTTCAGTGAAGTCCTTCTCTTGATCCTCTATCCACTTCTAAATCTCTGTCTTCGATGGGAACCACCTTGACATTCCCTTAAAATGATTCTGGTCCCAGCAACAAAACCATTTGTTGGCACAGGGGCAGACCCAGGGTTCAGCTCCAAGAGCACACCAACAAGACCTAGCTACTGGCCCTTTCGGCAGCACCTGCGAAGCAGATGCAGTCTCACCTGAAACAACTATGAGGGGGTTGCAGGACAAAGATGTCTACAACCAGGGGAATATCAAGTGGTTCTTATTACAACAACAACATAACATGCACCTACCATTCAAATGGCTATATCTATCCTTCATAGCTATAGATCTGATCTAATACAATAACGTAGATAATAATATAACAACAACATAGCTCAAAGCATCAATCACACACACAACAACAGATGTATGTGGTTCACCCTCTCTCTAGGGCTACATCCACAAAACTGTTCTTATGATATATTAAGATAAATATTACAGTTTTGATCTGTGCTCTTGGCCAACAGATCCTCTCTCTCTGTCTCTCTTTCTCTCTCCCTTCCTGCGCACCCAGCTACAAGACTTGATCTTCACACTCAGCTGAAGATCTTACAATACCAGAAGTCTCTCTCTCTCAGCACTTCTCTCACCCCTAATACAATATTCTCCCAATGAACAATAATCAATAACAAGGATCAACCACAGTACCGACCCGACCTAGGTCCTCTCAACCTCTATTTATACATTACAATCCCTCATGAACAACCTCAGGTCAAAACCTAGGTGTCAAAACCCTAATTACCAAAACCCTAGGTGTCTACATCCCTAGGTCAACTTGACCCATTCTTTCCGGGCTTCGCCAGCCTGTCTTTCCTTCTTCATCTCACGGTGCTCCAAGGCATATAATGCTAGCTTTTTCCACTTCCTGAGTCATCCTCGATCCATCTTCCTTGTTGATCTGTCATCCTCGATCTCCTCATCCGATGGCTTGCTTTTCTGCACTTCACTCCATCTTTTCGATTCTTTTTCTCACTTCAACCCAGTGACAGTCATTGTGTCTCCCGTGAAGCTCTCTTTTTACCTTTTCTTCCTCGTTCTTCGCTTCCTTCCATAACCAAGGGCCAACACCATTTCGAGCATTTTATTTCTATTTTGCATACTTTTTATATCTGGAATATTACAAGTGGTATCAGATCACTTTCCCCGGTAGAAAATTGTGGGTTTAATTTTTTTTCAGGGTAGAGACTTATTTTGACGTCTTTAAGCGACATATATCTATCGTTACACGCATAAAACTGTGGTTGAGGGATTCATACACGCAGAAAATATAAGTGGCACTTAAGCGCACATTCGTTGGCCACCCTTGTAACCCCTATTGGTACCCCTTCGAGTGGTAGTGCATGAGACAACACCTATGTACGGATCAACCTAGATTTCCTGAAGCCCTCTTTAGATAAACCGATCGGTCACCTGACTGCTATAGTGCCACCGAGAACAACACTCGGGAAGATACTCTCTAGTACTTGGGTAGTCGGGTAGTATGGCTAAGGGAACAGTCTAGCCTCCTTAGTTGGTGCCCTGAGATATTGGGCCGATTACTACTATTAGACCCCTCACGTATATCAGATAGCTATAGCACAGGGCAAACCCTTGTCTATAGAACCTTTGAATACCTAACCCTTTGGGATAGAAACAAAAAAATAAAACAAACAAGATCTATTGCCGCGTAACTGTGTTTGATTTGCCAAATCACTACACATTTCTTCCTGGTTAATAATTTGGGCATTTCATCACTGCAGTATTATTCAGTCTGGAGTATAACTCCGTAGGTGTAAAAAAAAAAAAGTCCAGAAATTTTTGCACCATTATTTGAGACCTATTCCATTGGATTTATCTTTTCTCCCTTATCACATTCATACCTATCATTTTTTAGTAAAATTTTTGACCCCACCCCCCCTTTTTTGGTTCCCTCGTCATCATGGCCCATACCCATAGCCAAGACTTGGAAGCTCGCTTCAATACCTTGCAATCTAATTTCAGAGAGACCCAACAAGAAGTGACACAACTCAGTGCCAATATTGCCACCTACAATAAAAACATGCATTCCTCCATCGTCGCCTCAATCGCAGAACTCAAAGAAGACCTCAAACAAGACATGACTAGCCATCTTGAATCTGTCTCTTCGATGATCTACACCAAGATGCATATCCCTGCAGACCCCCCTTTATCTGACTCACCTTTGCATACCGAAGCTGAAACTTCCTCTCATTCCCATAATTTTTAGCCCCATAACTTGCAGCGTGACCTATGCCTTCCACAGGTGGATGTGACCAAATTTGATGGCTTGGATCCCACTGATTGGGTCACTCAAATGGAACATTATTTCTCTTTGTATGGCATTACAGATGACTTGGCCAAACTCCGGTATGGTGTTCTCCATCTAGATCAAGAACGTTGACAATGGAGAAAAACTGCCCGTCAAGGGTATGTTGCTTGGACACACTTTGTGGCAGAGCTTTATGAATGCTTTGACATTGACACCAACCATTTAGGCCATTTGAAAAAGTTGAAACAATCTGGCACAGTGGAATACTTTATAGCTTCTTTTGAGCGATTGGCTTTTCGTACAAATGGCATGTCTGATGCTTTTTTCGAGAATGTTTTATCAGTGGCCTCAAGGATGAGATTCGTGCCCATGTCCTCATGGCTCGGTCTCAGAGTTGGGTGGAGGCTACTAAAAGAGATAAGGAAGAACAATAGGTTGTCTCTTCTCAAAACTGAAAACCCTCCTTTATTCCTCGCACTAAACTAGTAAATCCCACTCCTCCTACTCCATTAAAGATCTAAAAATTAACCAGGGTCGAAATGGCTAAATGCCAACTCAAAGGCCTTTGTTATAATTGTGATGAAAAATATTTTCCTCGACACAAGTGTAAGGAACGAAAGATTTTTATGGCCATATCGGAAGCTCCCCTTGTGTTTGAGTCACCTGAACCCACCGACATTTCCCCTCCCTTAGACCCTCCCGAAGTAGAACCAATCATTTCCCTAAATGCTCTCACTGGATTCTGTACTCTCCAAACCCTCAAACTATTTGGATACATCAAGCAATGGAAGGTCATCATTCTTGTTGATAGTGGAAGAACCCATAATTTTTTTCATCGCTACATTGCCCAAGAAACTAATTGTTATATCTGTGCAGTCAATAATTTCCAAATCATGATTGCCAATGGTGGGTCCATGAAATGTGGAGGGCGTTGTAAAAAAGTGTGTCTCTAAATTGGTGACTACCACCTGAAATCCCATATGTTTTCTATCGACATGGGAGGTTGTGAAATTGTGTTGGGTGTAGACTGGCTAAGGACTTTGGGTCCCACTCTCATGGATTTTAAGGAATTAACCATGCAATTTGACCAGAAGGGCCAACAATATAAGTTCCAAGGCATCATCGTCACTTCCCCTAAGATCATTAGTTCCCATCGCATGGAAAAGCTTCTCAAGATAGGTCATTCGGGCGTTATTGCCCAACTCCATGCCATACAAGCAACTGAGACACCCTCTGTGCCGCAAGACCTCCAATCCATCCTCTCTAAACATCAAGTGGTTTTTCCCACTCCCCAAGGACTCCCTCCTTCCTGTGGTGTTCATGATCATCCCATTCCCCTTGTCCCAGGAAGCCTTCCTCCCAATATCCATCCCTATCGTCACCCCTTTTCCCAAAAAAATGAAATTGAGAAAATGGTTCAAAAACTGTTTAACACAGGTGTTATCCACCCTAGTACGAGCCCCTACTCTTCTCCTGTAGTCATGGTCATGAAGAAAGAAGGTTCTTGGTGCATGTGTCTTGATTTACGTGCCCTCAACAAAATCACCATTAAAGACAAATTTCCCATTCCTGTCATTGATAACCTCTTGGATGTATTGAGTGGCACCTGGTTCTTTATTAAACTTGATCTTCATTGTAGCTACCACCAGATCCATCTGAAAGAGGTAGACATTCCTAATACTCTCTTTAGAACTCATGAGGGCCACTATGAGTTTTTGGTCATGCCCTTTGGTTTGTGTAATGCTCCCTCCACTTTCCAAAGCCTCATGAATCATGTCTTCCATCCTTTTATCCGTCATGTTGTCTTAGTTTTTTTTGATGATATCCTCATCTATAGCAAAACCTAGACATACCATCTTGCTCATGTGGATCAAGTTCTCCATCTACTCTCTTAGCACCAAATTTTCTTGAAACAATCTAAATGTTCTTTTGGCACCTCAGAAGTCGAATACTTGGGTCATCTTGTTGGAAAGCATAGGGTCAGAGTGGATCCTAAAAAGATTGAAGCTATGCAAGACTGGCCTCACCCCAAGACTCTCAAAATCTTGCGTGGATTTCTGGGCTTAACAGGTTATTATCGCAAGTTTGTTAAGAAATATATAAATATTGCGGCCCCTCTCACTGCACTCCTTAAAAAGAATTCTTTCACCTAGACTCCAGCAACTACTCAGGCTTTTAAAACCTTGAATATGGCCATGTGCACCACTCCAGTCCTGACAGTTCCTGATTTCACAAAGACCTTTGTCCTGGAATGTGATGCTTCAGGAAAAGGAATTGGTGATGTCCTTATGCAAGAGGGTCGACCTTTGGCCTTTACCAGCAAAAAATTGTCTGAACGAAATTTGGGAAAATCAATCTATGAAAAGGAAATGTTGGCTATTCTCCATGTCATTGATCTTTGGCGCCCTTATCTATTAGGGAAACACTTCCAAATTAAGACAGATCATCCAAGCCTCAAGTATTTTTTGGAACAATGCATTTCCTCCCCAGAGAAACAAAAATGGGTGACTAAGCTCTTTGGATATGATTATGAGATCATTTACAAGAAAGGAAAAGACAATGTGGTCGCATATGCACTTTCCAAAAAATATGAAGATGAAGGGCCTGCTTTTTCTCTCTCCTTCGTTGTACCAGATTGGCTCCAAGCCATTCACCAGGAATGGCTACAATATCCCAAAAGTTTGCATCTGATACAACAATTACAGTCCTGTTGGCAGCCAACCCAATTTTTTTCCGATTACTCTCAAAAGCTGCCTACACCCCTTGCGATATCATGACAAATCATTGTTTTTTCGAACACATGATTTTTGCAGGTTTTAATCAAATCTGTAATCTGTCCATATTGTATATTTGTGAATAAAGAATGATTGCAGCTGACAATTAAGTAGTTGATATGAGTTATTATGATCATAGTTAGTAGTTTGTACATATAAGTAGTTAGTAATTTGTAGTTAGAATAGTATAGTTAGTTTTAGTTGTTTTATTAGTTTCTAGTTTCCTTAGTTTTAGTTTAATTTCTTTTATTTAGTTAGTTTGTTTGTTTTAGTTAGTTTTTATTAGTTTCTAGTTTCCTTAGTTTAGATCATTTAGCTTAAATCACTT
>JASDQU010100743.1:231394-244566 GCA_032191745.1 Picea mariana | reverse complement strand
ATTTAGACAACCCCGGACCGGTTCCACTCTCCCAGTTGACGGACGGTCATTTTCGCCCGTCAACAAGTCCAATTCTCCAGTTTCCCAGGGTACTCTTGGCTCCATGATGAGCTTTGATATAAAGGCCGTTTGTATTTAAGTAAACAGTCAAAACTTAAATCCATGGTACTTTCTGAGCTTCATGCTACACCCACAGCTGGGCACCTAGGGTTTACCAAAACCTATGACAGGGTCAAACGTTCTTTCTTCTGGGAGGGTATGAAATAAGATGTTCATAATTTTGTGGCTGAATGTGATGTGTGTCAACAAAACAAGGGAGAAACAGTAAAATCTCCTGGCACACTACAATTGCTTCCAATTCCATATGCTATTTGGCGGGATATCTCTATGGATTTTATTGTATGATTACCTAAATCGGGCAATAAATTAGTCATCATGGTGGTCGTTGATCACCTTTACAGGTATTCTCATTTATGTGTTCTTCAAATCCCATTTACAACATCCACTGTGGCTCAAATTTTCATGGATCGGGTCTTCAAGCTTCATGGCATGCTGCATTCTATTGTTTCTGATAACAACCCAACTTTCACCAGAAATTTTTGGCAAGAACTGTTCAAGCTACAAGGCACCCAATTGCATCTCAGCACAACTTATCATCCACAAACTGATGGTCACACTGAAGTTGCCAACAAGTGTTTGGAAACATATTTGAGGTGTTTTGCATCGGAAAAGAAAAATTAGTGGGCTCAATGGTTGCCACTAGCAGAATGGTGGTGCAACACTTCATACCATACACCTACCCACATGACTCCTTTTGAAGCAATATATGGACAAAATCCACCTTCAGTTCTCTCATATTTATCAGGTTTCTCGAAGGTTTAGGCAGTGGATCAAACACTTACAGTTCGAGAGGCTATTCTTCGTACCCTCAAAGAGAATTTGGTCATGACCCATAATCACATGAAGAAACAAGCAGATCAAGGTTACTCTAAACGTCAATTTGCATAAGGGGATCAAGTGTTTCTTCGGCTACAACCTTACAAGAAAAATTCTCTCAAGGTTAACTATTGTTAGAAACTAGCATCCAAGTTTTATGGTCCTTATATAATTCTCAAGCATGTGCGATAGGTGTCTTATAAGTTAGATTTACCCAATCATTCTAAGCTACATCCTCTTTTCCATGTTTCTTGCTTAAAGAAGGTGATTGGAACTAAGTGCCAAACTCAAACTAGCCTTCCCGTGTTAGATGAAGAAGGATCCATTTGGCTACAACCAAAGGCAGTTTTGGACTAGCGTGAGCACCACCTGTGTCAGCAAACCATCAAGGAAGTGTTAGTCCAGTGGAAAGATACAACCCCAACAGATGCCACTTGGGAACCAACTACCATTCTGCAACAATTTCCATATCTCAAACCTTGAGGATAAGGTTGTTTTTAAGGGGGAGGACATGTTAGGGACCTAACCCCTCACATAGATAGAATAATATATTCTGATGTAATAAAGGTCAATATTAATAAGTCCTAGCAATAAGGAAGAATAATTTGAATGTAAGAAGACCTAATAGAATCTTTCACTTCTAGAAGTATCTTTCTCTAGATGGTTCTTTTGATAGACATATTCAGTATAAATAGGATTCAAGGGTATGAGAACTATGGTCTTGGATATTATAGTAATAGAGCTCTGCTCGAATGGAGGTTTCCCCCTTGAAGAGGCAAGTTAACATTTCTATCAGTAATCAAAGTGCTCTTTCTGGTGTTATTCTGTTATCATTTCAATATTATTGTTGTGTTGTTTTGGTTATATTGTTGTTCATCTGCCATTTGTAGAATTTTATTTCTACTCTGCATTCTTTTATATCTGGAATATTACATCCACCATCCCTTCAACCAATAGAATCCCACTATGTTATATTGATAACCATTGGAATCCAAATATGCCAAGTCTTGAATTCCTATTTTTGTATGCACCCAACTTATGGAAACAAGGTAATAGGAGTCAACTCTGTGTTTGCTAATATGCACAACTCTTGCCAAATGGTACTGAGAAATGTGTTGTCCCAATCTATGTCAATGTACTTAGGCAACCCATGGAGTCTAAAAACCTCCCTGAAAAATAACTTTGTTGCCTATAGTGCCTTATACTTTGATGGACTCATGAATAAATGTGACAAATTGGTCCACCGACCGTCAACAATACAAATACAATCCCTTCCATACACCTCTAGTAGACATGTGATGAAATATGTTGACACACTCTCCCGCTCATGTTCTAGAATGAGTATATGATGCGATAATTTTTTTGGATGAGTATGTTCTGACTCGTTCTGCTGAAAAGTCATGCACTCACTCACATGTATCAATACATCTTCCTCAAGGACCTTTCGTGAGAACCTCTTTATGATCTGTATGTAAGTCCTGAAGTACCTAGGATGCCCTGCCAAGGGTGTATCATGTATATTTCTCATCATCTCCTTCCCTAAGTGTGCACTCAGGGAATAAGTATATGTTATCTATGTAGTAGATAATTTCATCCACCACTTTGTACTTGTCAACATGAATATGACCATCCATCAACTCGCAAGAAAAAAAATCCTTGGAATATTCCACCAGAAGGTGGGACTTCCAATTAGCTGAAATCCCTGTGAGCCAATCCAACATGGCATGGATCTCCTCCTGATGTACCTATACACCCTATGCATTGATCACTTGGCCCGAATATAAAGCCTTCATCATGCCAAACTCCTTGTTTCTGATTTGCTGATAGTATGATTGAAGTTCAATCTATGGAAAGTACTATATCCCACGCTTGAGTATGCTCTCCATCCACTGGGCTGAAACAATTCTAGGAGAACCACTGGACATGCCCCTAAGAACCACCTTCCTACCATCTTTTTCCTTGAAATATAACTCCATGGCCTGTTAGTTAACATAATGTTTTCCCAAGGAAACAAGTCATTGAACACCCAATATGATATTAGTGTCTGCTAGCTCAACTGCATAAAAATCAGCGGTCACAGTGTAATTTACCAATGTCACATCCAAATACAGACTCTTCTATGTGCATGACATACTGCACCCACCAACTACCACTACATAAAACCTCTCAAAGTCTATTGTAGGAATGCCTCTCCTAGCCACCAAAGCTAAGTCAATGTAGTTGTGGGTTGCTCCAGCATCAATTAGAACTATGACACATTGTCCCTGTAATACACCACAGACCCTGAAGGTGTGAAATATAGAAACACCTGACAGAGTGGCAATAGTCACACCCTTATTGTCAATGCGCTTATGCTCAACACCCTTAGCCTCCACTCATGGCTACTCATCATCTGAACTTTTGTGCTCGCTTCCCTACTCATGTCCTTCCTCCTCTTCCTCATCACTTTCAGAAAGTACCTCAATGTAATGTACCTTACTCTTTCCCATGCACCTGTGACCTACTTTCCAAGGCTCCTTGCAACTGAAGAAAATATTATTCCTTCTTAATTCTCTTCACATCTCCTCATCCCCTTTATCTGTCCCGAACCATTTCTTCTGAAAAGGATTTTTGTCTTTGTTATTTTGAGGTATGAATGGTTTAGGAGGGGATTTTTTCTTGGGCACTATGTCCTCCATGTCATGTATCCTGATGATAACATCCTGTAGTGAAGCTGGTTTGAAGGTCCTAACCCAACCTTGCAGGGGTTCAGAAAGTTCCTCAATAAACAACATAATCAACCTGTGCTCAGATACATCCATCACCATGAATGCAATCACATGGAACTATGAAATGTAGGCATCTGGTGTACATGTCTGCCTAAGCTATGCTAGCTCCTTGAAATGTATCTCTATATCCTTCCTATAAAATCTATCCATCAAACTTTGAGTGAAATCCAAGTATGAAGTGATGCTACTATGTCCCAATGTGGCTAACCCATGGAACAATCACTCATGGGATTCTCCATCCAAATGAAAGGCAACATATTTGATGGCCTTTGTCTTTGTCATGGGGTTAATTTGGAAATAAGTGTTCAACTTCTGTACCCACACCCTAGCAATGGATTTTCTAGAGCCCTCAAAATAAGGGATGGATAATTTTCCCACTTTCTGTTGAAGCTCCCAACTTTGTGGGCCTCTGTTGAAATCCCTAGTCCTATTTATGTACTTGATAGTACATAAATTTTGTAAAGGCATGGCTACCTGAAAATCATAACCAAGAGCTTGATACTCCCTCAAATACTCCATGAAATCTTTCCCTTGTCCTTGCTGCACCTGATTTCCAGCTTGTTGTCCTTCCAAAAATTGAGGTCTAGGAGTCATTCTACGATCCAAATTTATGAGCCAAAGGAAATGATTAATAGAATTGATACAATAATGCAGAGATACAGAGAAAAAAAATAGATATACAGTGAACAATAACTTCTATTGAATAAATAAAATAGGTTGAAACTGTAAAACTATAGAACTGAAAATAACTTGCTCGAATGGTGGTAGTTATCTCTAAGAAGAGATGTGGCGTCTACACACATCCATATGATCAAAATGATTACAATGAGAATCCAAAGGCATTTTTAACATTACTTATGAATTCCAAAACCATAGACATCCAAAAACCTAACCCTAGGAGATGAAACACCAAAAGTTATGTAGGCCCCGATGGGTAAGTTGGTACCTCAACTTCCCGAGGTCGTAACTTTTTCATACGACCTCCGTTTTAGGCTTGTGATAGCCCATTGGAAAGGTATTTTAGAGAAATACACATTATTCCATAAAAATCTAAATCCATCTACAATTTGACTATGGAAAGCCAAACAAACATTGTTTAGGGCTCCAAAATGGCCCTAGAAGTATAGAAAGATGCACTGACATGAAAAATTCAAAATAAGCAAGTTGGAATAGGTGGGCGACCATCAATATCCACATGGATGTTGTGTAGGGCTTTAGGATAGCCCCTAAAGTGCATAACTCACAATGAGAAAGAAATTCCATCATTATAGATAAACATGTTGAACTAAAAAATGTCAAGAGGAGCCAGTTGGAATAGGTGGGTGGCCACCAATATCCACCTGGATCAGTCCTCCCCCCTTAGGAAGAAACTATATCAATTGAATTGAGTTCTCCTATCAGGTGAGGAAATTTCTGTTGAATTTATCCTCGAGTGAGCCACTTGCCTTGGTGTAGGAGTTGCCTTGCCTTGAAAACCTGATAAAGTTGGATCCTTTGCTGGCAAGTGCCCTTGACCTATGTGTCCACTATCTGATTAGTGGATGCATGTTCCGTGAAGTCATGGTTGATCTTTGTTGATTTCAATTATTCTTTGATCTCCATGATGTCTAATAATGGTGGAAAGTATGGATGTAAGAGGTCCACATTGAACACTGGGTGCAAGCCAAGGAAGGGGGGAGGGGCCTCAAAAGAATTGTCACCCACAACCTTGGTGTTAGTGTAAGGCCCATAACAAAGTGGACAGAGCTTCTGATTGGGCCCTATAGGGTGTTATTTCTGAAAATGTAACCAAACGTTGTCTCCCACCTGAAACTTGTGTGGTACCCAATGTTTATCATGACGCTGCTTGTACTTAGCATTGACTTTCTACAAAATCTCATGGACCTGTTGGCAGATGTGATGAATCTGGTAGCTTTTTCAACCTCAGACTGAACATGGGAAGATTTTTTTTTTTGTGGTTGCAAGAGGTAGTGCAACATCGATGGGACCCAAGGGTTGGAATCCCTACCCCACCTGAAATGGGCTATAGCCATTGGAGCTATGGAGAGCCCTATTGTAGCTGTGTTGAACATAGGGAAGACTCTCATCCCATGTACGTGGATTATTAGAGTTATACATGTGCATGATGTGCACAATCATTCGATTGACGAACTCTATTTGCCCATCGATTTGAGGGTGGAAGGAAGTGGATTTAGTGAGCTTGGTGTCCAACAATGACCAAAGACTCCACCAAAATGTGCTAAGGAAACTCTTGTCTTGATCAGAGGTGATGGTCTGTGGTATACAAAAATGGACCCATACTCGTCCAAAGAAGAGCTTGGTAGTATATGTCGCTATGATGCTCTTCTTACAGGTTGTGAGAATGGACATCTTTGAAAACCAATCAACCACTGTTAGGTGATTTATATGTACTAAAAAAGACACTAAACTGCCCTCAATTAAATTGTCAACCCGGGGTAAGTAAACTTAGAGTTGTAGAAAAATATATGCCAAAGGTAAAAGGTTGGTAAGAGTATAGTCTAACTAAGGAAATAAGCTATCTAAGGCTAATATACTCAAACAAGCCTATCTAATGAGAAAACCCTACTAAGCAACTTGAAACTAGGTAACCTAAGTACTTTTGGGCCAAGGGTTGATGGATAGTTCCTAAGAAAGCAAGTAATAACTCTATTCAAAGCAAACTAGTTCATGACAATAAGCAAAGGCAAACTACTAAGCATATGATGAAAACAAACTACTTTAACTTGCCAACCTACATTCAATGAGAAACTATCCTATCAAAGAAAAATAAATAAGCAAGTAAGCAAAAGCACTTATCTAACCTATTAAAGCAAAATACAAGTAAGAAAAGACAACTATCTATCCTACTAAAGCAAAGACAATTATCTATCCTACTAAAACAAAGGGACAGGTAAGCAAAGACTTCTCATTGAACAACTATCTAGCCTAAGAGGCAAGTGAATTAAATGCTCAATGCAAAACTATTTCTAATGTATGAAAGGAAATCTAAGAGGCATCTGGACTAAATGCTCAATGCAATGCATGAAAGGAAATTTATTTTATCGAAAGCAAGAAAGATTAACAACTAATTCTTAATCTATGATAAGCAAACTACTTTCTAATCTATCAAAGCAAAGTCTATCTATCCTACAACAACAATAAAACTATTTTCTAAGCTATGAAAGCAAGAAACTATCTTTAACCTATGAAAATTCAAATATAATGCTGGTGGTTGTGTGAATGTCTTCAGTGTCGGATGATATCTCGATGACACTTGACAACAAAGGACAATTCCAATGGTATAAGCTCAATACTAATCTCAATGACAAAATGAAAGGTATGGATTAAACAATCCAATGAAAACTTAGCCATGACAAAAATAATGTTAAATACCCTGCATATTCATGTATAAACCATCAACAACATAATGAGATCATCATTATTTAACTAAGGAATTTAATTGCATTTTAATCTATGAAAGGAAATTGCGTAAAATAAAACTATGCTATGTCTACTCTAATCATTCAAACTATGATAAGAAAATGAATTAAAAACATAAATTAAACTAAGACATTAAAATTGACAATTACATTAACTAATAACTAAGTAAATGAAATCTATGTAAAACTAAGATAAGAAACTATAAAAACTGGAAGTAAATCTATCCATCCATCAATATTTGTCAAAAGAAACCCAAATTAAAACTATGTTCTGTTCTAATTAAAAAAACTGTTCTAAACTTGACTGTAAAATTATAAAAGAAAGCACAATTTAACATCTAACTGCATACGAGGTTAGTGTAGTGAGAGAGACGGGGTTAGCATGGACACTTGGGGTTAGTATGGAGACTTGCAAGCCTTTTCTAATCTATACAATTAACACATACTAACACATATCATCATCTAACTTGCAAAAGAGAAGTAAAACAGTGAGCTACAACAAACTAGTTAGCACAATAAAAATATACATGTACAGAAAATAAAAAGAGAGCAATTTAAATTAGGAAATGAAAAATAAACATGAAGAGAGTTACCAGACTACTGGTGGGCCCCCTAGCAAGTTGTGTTCACTCTCTAAAATCACACCACGAACTCAGCTGGACAAATTCACCATAAAAATCCAAAAACGCAATTCTGGCATAATTCTAGCAATGTAAAAACTCAAAAATAGAGAAAAACGAATTTGTCTCTAATCTAATGGCTGTTCTACTGGGTTAACAATCTAATGACCATCCTGGCAGTATTTATAAGTTTACAAACCAAGTGTTCGACCACAGGAGGGTCGAACCACCTCGAAATTCGGCAAAATACAATAAATGATGCCATAACTAACAAAGCAGAGCAAGCCAATAATCGCCATCTTTAGACAATTGAAACTGAGTTGTCTTGATATTAGTAGCTGGAGGGGGTGATCATGAAGAAAACCCATGTGCCCGATTTGTCCATCACTGGCCGCCAATGCCATAACCGCCAACTTGCCTTGCGTTTTTGTGCAACACTGGTTGCTGGAACGAGTGCCAGATCGGGTACTGGAACAAGTGCTGGAACGAGTGTTGGATCAAGTGCCAGAACTGGAAACATGGTGCATTTTTCCCTGTAACAGCAAAAAAAACATGAATTAACTCTTGGAAATCATAGAACATGATGAATTAAACTTGATTTAGTCATTAAACATGAATTACATGTACCTTATGTCGATTATACCATTTTATCATAAAATTATTCAAAAAGCTCCTTTGAAAGATGAAAACACATATGTACATATGGAAAAAAGTGTATAATAACGTCATGACAATGATCATATCTCAGGCCCAACATTACCCCCGCACCTACGATTTTGCAGGTCCCACTGCAAACGAAAATAAGTTAGATTGGGTCTAGGCTTGCTGAGGAGGATTAGCTTTGGAAGCCTCTCCTTCTTGCTATGAAGACTTAGCTGTGTGCCTCTTGTGTTGCTTTAATTGTGCTCTAAGGCTGCGATTAGATTGGGTCATCCCATTGACCAACTATTGAAGGGAGTTAACTTTTGCCTCAAGGACTGCATTGTCATGATGAAGGTGTGCATCTATTGTCTTCCTCTCTTCCAACTATTGAAGAAGCTGATGGTTTTCTTTTTGTAGCTGCTCTATGGTTGAAATAGAATCGGTGATCTCTGAGGAAGGCTTAGATCCTTTGAGGAATGTGGACAATTTATCAGTTTTAGGATCTAGAGTGGGCATAGGTGAAGTAGGAGTGATGGGAGATCAGAAAGGTGAGGTAGGTTCTGATTTTGTTTTTCTTAGTGGGTCTAATCCCTCTATAGAGACTTCCCTAATTTTCTTATGAGGGCTCTCAAGGTCAGAGGGCACTTGGATGGGACCCAAAGCAGGTGGAGGTTTTGCATAAGATCTGATTCTTGTGTTCCGAGTACTCTTTCGAAAGGGTCCTTTACCAAATCGATTGGCTCCCCTCTTGTTTGTGGGAATCATGATGGGAAAGTCTTGTTGCATTACTTCTTGGAGTTTCTTAGGTGTAGGACCAAGAGAGAGTGAAGGCATTGGGGGGTCAACAATAGGCTTCTTTTGGTCTTTGTTCTTGGTCTTTTTCATCGAAGAAGAAGTAGTAATATCAACAAGCTTTTGGTATTGTTCCAGCAAAGAGAGCGTTTGTGCAAGAGAGTTTGGAGTTCTTGGAGACTGAGGCTTGGATGGAGAGATATTTTTTAGACTAAGTGGCTTTTTGCGGCTCTTAACTGTCAAGTGAGGGTTTGCAAATTGGTAGATAAAGGCATCCCAAATTTTCCCCTGCTTCTGTAGTTCGGCAAGAATGAGGAGTTTGATTAAGACATGGTGGAAGAGACTATTGTGGGGATTAGTCACATTTTTCCTCACTTGAGAGGACATCTTCTCCAAGATTTTGAGAACATAAAAGGGAAATTTCAAGGGATTGTTGAACAAAAAATGAGCCAGCAATCTAAAATGACAAGCTTTGAAGGTGGAGTATCTACCTTCACATGTAATTAACCTTGTGATGATGATGAGGGGGTTAACCAATTCTGGCTTTATCCACTCCTTAGCATACCCTTTTTCTCTTGAAGTGCTCTCGAATTCAGGCTTAAACACCCAGTTGTAACTTGAGCACAACAATTGATGATTCTTGAACCATCTATCTCCCATTCTTGGGAGCTTTGTTGCAGCAGAAATGGAATCTTCTGTGACTTCAAAGATAAGAGACCCTACATGTGTTGTCTTACCATCAAAACCAACTACAAATTGCATAGAGAGGCCGTCATCATGGCCCTACAAGCTAGACAGAAATGGCCCCCCAACCAACACGCAAAAACACTTCTCTGCACTGTGCGAATTTTGGAATGGCAAACAAGTCTGCATATGAGGAGGGTTCGTATCTCCTGGGAATTGTGACAGAGTTTAAATTCACCAATCAAGGGAGAAATCGAACCATGTAGAGGCACGGGTTAATCATAGGCCAAGAGATGGCATAAATTTGGCACGATTTGCATGTGATTTAAACAGAGGATGAGATGGCAGAGGTTGGGCGTGATTTCCTAATGCAGAGGAGAGAAATTGGCAAGGGTAAACGAGATAATAGAGTGCCCAGCCCGATTTTGGATGCTCTTATGGTGGAGTACGTTGCCCACATGTGCGCGTGATCTGCCATGTGTGGGAAATTCAAATTTGATGGCAAGCTTGGGAGCAATGGATTGGTGTGTATTTAGATCAATGTCCAAGTCTTTTGACTTGGACATTTGATCATAACCATATGAAGCATCTTTTAATCAATGCCTGTAACAAATTTAATTGAATGTAATTGAATTCTGGTTCCCTGGAATCTAGGATAGTTACTAGTATGCAATTGCACTTCGTTCGACACCTCATATGACACTTCATCCGGTACCTCATACGGTACTTTGTTCGGTATTCCTGTGTTAAGTGTATTTTCACCTCTTATAATGGATGGCCTACAACTGGAAGTGTTTTTGACAACCACAATAGTTAATGAGCAGAGGCATAATGCTCCATGCTGACTCATTATTATGGCATATGACATATAATGTCAAAAACCTACAATGAACGGGTTATAGCAAGCATAAAATGTATTATTGAACCAACAACATGCAGCTTGTACTGAATGATAAACCGATAAAGAGTGGTCTGTTAAGTATGTGTTCAGTAATTTATAGCACACATGAGTTTAAGCATTTCAAAAATAACATGACTATCACTGTAATAACCTGTATCATGGTAATAATACAAAAATTCTTGCAAAGACTCATTTCTCTAGGAAATGATCATTTGTCGGGTCATGAACCCCTCCCCCACACCTAATTATTGTGACACCTCACAATCAAAAGTATAGGAAACTAGTCAGTATCCTCCAATAGTCAAAGATTTAGAGTATGTCAAGTGTAAAGATAAAATTTCACAGCTTGTTCTGACAAGACAATTAGAAGATGACCCCACCCATAGGACAAGAGATCCTATATATAGATAAGAAGAGGTAGGCAAGAGAGTTTTAAGATAGTCTTAGAGTCATTTCCCAATGGAAAGTTGATGAGATTCATTAACCTTAGCTTAACTACACATACTCCATGTTAGCTTTGTCTGCAAGTAATGTCGTACATTAGGACAAGTTTAAATTTAGTACTTATTTTTGTCAGATTATCATCCTTTCTAGGTAGAATACCCTGCTGCTTGCAAGCCTGTTCAGTACTCCGACGGGTTTACCTAGTCACACCATAGGCTGGTACCCACTGCCAGCAGATCTGTTCAGTATCCCAACGGGTTAGCCTCTTAAACCCTCAGAGACTGGCCCTCCATCCTTTAAGATGTTAGTATAAGATTTCTTATGCAAGAAGATGAGGGGACAACTCTGAAATAACTTTTTTCTTTTTCTTTTTTCTTTTTAATTGGGATGGTATTTATGTTAGAGGATGACTTTCTGTTATATTATTAGTGGTTGTCCTAATGTAAGGGGTACTTAAGTGGATGTGGCCTATCTAAAGATATGATATAATCAAGCTTTTTAGTGTGCAGTGGATGGTACCATCGAGAAAGAACAAAAAGTTATCTCTAGGCTCAACTCACTTTCTTCTTTTGTAATTATGATGATGTTTCCATGACTAACTGCTAATGAGACCTCCCTGTTACTCTTTGATAAAGACACTTGACTTACTTACTCAAGTTTCTTGGAAAAACTGTATGAGAGACCTCTAGGCTTGATAGTTATGGTATCACTTCCTTATACAGTGGTGAAGAGTTTCAAGAGAAACTGCTTTAGAATGCCTTAAAAATGATAATTTTGCAAAGACATGGCTAATTACAGTAAGTCACTATTCATTTGATGCTTTAGCAGACACAAAATTCAAGTATAACAATGTTTTGAAGAAAGATCTTGAAACTGTGTACTCTTGGTGAAATAAATATTCACAGAAACCTCTTAGAATTGCCTTATTAATAAAAACTATTTACATATATACAGTAGGAAATCTTTAAAAAAAAATTTCAAGAACAAGGAAATCTTGGTTATTTTTGGCTTTTGGAGTGAGGCGCTACACTTGAGGAGGATCATTTTTGGCATGCATATGGTGTTTTTATCATTGGAAGGTTTACAACTAGGGTTTGATTTAGCTCTTCATTGATTTGTAAGTATAATTTTCATGCAAAACTTCTTGATTGAATGGTTGTAGGTTAAATTTCTTACTTTTATGGTTACATTGTTATTATTTGCTTAATCATTGAAACCCTAGGGAGAAAACACACAAGTAGGTTGTTTCTTCATGTCCCCATGATAAAAAATTGTTTAGCCATTTGATTAAGGAGAATATAGCCTAGCCTTTGCTACACTAGTTCCCCTTTTTCTGAGTTAGTTTTGAATTATAAGTTGAAGGAGGAAGACGTCCTAGGCCTAATTAAGTTTACACCTAAGGTTTTGACCTTAGGGTTTGAAAAGCCTTGGCTCTACAACACTTTTCAACCCTAGACTTATACTTTGAAGCTAGCTGTTTTGCCAAAAAGTTCTAAGGAAAGAGGGAGGAGCATGAGGCCTTGCTTTTGCAACACCAGAATGAGCCTCCTCCCCTTAGGGTTTTGACTTTGTGGCCCTGCCTTTGCAGCACTACAAAGACTAACTCTCCCGTCTTTAGATTCAGATTCTCCCAAGCCATTAGCCTTACTCCTTGACTCCATTTACCCTAAGGCACTAGTATAAACCTAAAACGTTGAGATCTTTGTGTTAAAAAAAACCTTTTTCAAACTCTTAAATTGAAACCCTAACTAACCCTAGCGATTTTACTAACCCTAATTTGTTGATGACGTCTTGTCCTATTTGAACTCTTGTTTGGTCTAAAACTTGCGTCTAGGTCATCCATTGATAGCCATAGAGGTGTTGAGCAATTTCATTGGCCCAATTAGCAAAACGTTCACCTCTTTGTCTAGAAAACTAACCTAGAAACTAGGCTGACGTCACCCCT
>JASDQU010100743.1:196641-206961 GCA_032191745.1 Picea mariana | reverse complement strand
TACCAACAAGAAGGTTGAATAAATCTCTACATGGACAGTTGATGAGAAGTGGACCAGGATACCAAAAAGAAGGAATGATTACAAAAGAGATGAATATCCAAGAAAACCTCCTACCTTTAGGAATCAAAGAATCTTCAATTAGTATGAAGGAAACTACAAAAGAGTAGATCATGAATCCAGATGGACTACATCACAAAGAAGGTCACTTACTCCCAGGTATCAAAATTTCTTTCTTGGTCATTGTTATACTTGCAAATATTTTGGACATAAGGAAATTAATTGCAGAATCAATGAAAGGAAGAACTATGCAAGAAACATGAATAGTGTAAATAGAAGATATGGAAACAATCGTGGATTTGTGAACATAAGTTATAATTCATTTTCTCCATTGATGGACAAAAATATTGTATGCTACAAATGTAATTATCTTGGTCACAAAGCACGAGATTGTAGATATATGAATGAAGATGCTCCTATGCCAAATGTCCCTATGCTAACCACAATATGGAGAAGGAAAGTGATTCCAAACAATGAAGATTTTCGAATAGCATTGACTGCTGAAGAATGTAAAGAAGAAAATGAATGGTACATAGACAGTGGATGTTTTTCACACATGACCGATGATCAAGACAAATTCATCAGCTTGAAGAGAAAGGGTGGAAATGTTGCATTTGGAGATGACTCATCTACCAAAATACTTGGAAAATGTGTAGTAGAGCTTGGAAGCAAAAATGTAAAAGCAAAGACTGTCCTATTGGTTGAAGACTTGAAACATAATCTACTCAGTGTTAGTAAAATGTGTGATCAAGGATATACTCTCATGTTTGACTCACAAAGATGAAAAATCAAAGAAGAAGGTTCAAGAAGATTGGTTTCAACTGCAATAAGAAGAACAAGTAACATATATGTCCTATATCCACTAAAAATATCCAAGGAAGAAAGATACCATAAAAATGAAGTGTTATTAAGTGCTATATGTTCAGGGGGAGCAGCCCCAAAGAAGAGAGTTACCTTTTGTCGTTAAACTCAGGGGGAGAAGCCCCACCCTTTTCCATTGATGTCAAAGGGGGAGAGAAAACATGAGCATGAGGATAGGGGGAGCATGAGTGTTTCCATCAATGAAAAATGGGGATATTGTTGGAAGATTGGTTGTTGTCATTGATGTCAACCCTAGTCATTAGTTGTAGTCATTGATGTCAACCCTAGCCATTGGCTTTTGAACCCCACAGTTGATCAAAGTAGATAGACATGAAGGAAATTACACATGTAGATACAACAACCATGGATGGACAATATAATTCATGCCACATCCGGTGGTATGTGTCACATCATGTGTATCCTCACGATTGAGGAGAAATGAACTTTTGAAGATAACAATGTGAATTGAAGCAAAAACTACATGTCGGCCCTAATGTTAAAAGGAAGTGACATAAAGAGTATAAATACATATCATTATACATTCATTTTAAGCACACACAATTTTTTTAATGAACAAGGATATATAAGTCGAATTTTAGAGGAAATATGAAGTAAAGAAGGTTGAATTTCAAGGGAGGATGAAGTCTTTTGGTGATGTGTTCTAAGGTATGTTATTTACATGTCATCTTACCATTTTTGCTATAACTTTGTTTCTAGAATGATTTAAATGGTGAAATGTGGAGGCTATTGAGAAGACATATCTAGGTACATGTGGTAAAAATTTCAGCTCTTTATTCGCTATAATTTTGGAGATACACTCTGTGGAAGATAGGGTTTTTGACTAGTCCTTAAGCTAGTCATAAACATGTGTTTCAGGTAAAATAGTCATAACGTCTTCATAGAGAATCCAAATAAAGTGAAACCAATTGCATTGGAAATATTAAGGGATGTAATTTCTTGTGTAATAATTTCATAATCTTATGTTAAATATTGAGTGCGGGGAATTCTGTACAAGTTAGCTCTCGTGAATAAACCAAAATTGAATAAGGTCTACCATTTTCTCTATAATTCATTTTTTGGGAGGATTCAAGGAGGGAAACTTGGAGGAGTTTCAGAGAATACATTGAGTAATATTATCTATAGGATCAAAGTATTCCAAGAAGTGAAGAATTGCATAATTTGAAGAAGTCTCAGGAGGCATTATCAGGTTCTATGTGATGGTTGGTTGACGGTGATAATTTAATGTAAAGTTTTATTATCTCTCATATATTACTTGGTGGAAGGAAGGGGCAAGGATGGAGAGGTCAACCCTCTCTTGATATTGGAGGATTGTATCTTCCTTTTGGAGGTTTGTCCCTCCCTTTATATTTGGAGGGTGTAGCCTCCCTTGGAAGTCATTACTTCCCTTTAACAATAACTATTGATTATTTCTCATATATTGTGCATGGTGTATTGTGGTGTATTGGTGTAACTCTTCTACTATTTTTCATTGCTCATTGGATATAATTGAATATATAATATGGTTGAAGTATAAGTTGAAAAAGTTTTTAAATAATACTTGATATTGATTCACCCCCCTCTCAGTATCAACAGAGTAGTGTCTCCTCTCTTTCAAGGGTTTACCTCTTCAATTCACCCTACCACATGTATTATTTTTGTTATTGTACTTCATACTTTCATTTGTATCTTTTCATCTTTTAGCATGTAGGAGTGATATTGGCATTAATCCCACTTTCTAATCATCACTAACTATGTTTTTTATCCCATTGACATATTCTCTGGTTGTTTGTGGACATTGACAAAATACAGTTGGATTCCCTAAGTGAATGATTCAAGTGATCCCCTATCATGTCCTCTGGAAATTTTGATGTCTAGAGAATTTGTCTTTTGTTAACCTACTGGCACTTGTAATTTTTTTTGTAAGTTAGCTACTCCTCTATTAATTATTTACATAAGGAAATACATTCATTCTTTGTTGAGGGTGTTCCCTGAGGAAGGATGCACCTCAACTTTTAGAAAAAATGTATTGTTGTTAGAACTTATCTTTCTCCAAGACTTGAGGAGTTTTTGAGACTATAAGGTGGAAATAAAAACACTAGACATAAACAAAGACCTCTGATGGTCAATTTCAAACAAAAAATGAAAAACATGAGATGGACAAAGCAACAAGATGTCATTCTTAAGAATCTATGTCAACATCAATTCGTTCCATTGGGTTGTTGGTTTTTTCTTTGGCTTGAACATTCTTCTTTTTAATGGTTTCCACTGCCACCTTAGCTTCCTCTTCATCCTCAACACCATCCTCCTTGACATCATCGTCATCACCTTCACTACCACCCTCCAAACCATATATTATATTAATAAGGTGGTCATAATTAGTACCTGGAGCATCCATTCTATCCAAGATAGTCATGTCCTAGTTGTTTCTTCCATAGCGCACATGCTATGATCTCCTTAATATGTCAATATAGGTCAATGGTCTTGGTGTACTTGGACTCACAGGTTCTAGAAAAACTAGTGTCTGAGATCCAGACCCCCAATTCTTTGTTAATTAGTACAAAGGGAGTGTGATGACACTTCACTCACACCCTATTTTGAATATCCTCCACTTGTTTGAAAAACATTGATGATAAAGCCTCGGTATAAGCCACTAGATAAAAAACATTGATGACCTTAAAATTAGATTATTATTATTATTATTATCATGATTAATATCTATTGAGATATGTAGCGGACTCATGGTGCATTGCAAAGTGTCCTATGTGTAGCCTCTTTATCAACCCATATTGCCTTATCAGAGTCTTCTACTGCCATGAATATAACTCTTTCTGTCTCATTGTCACTGGCTTCATTTTCATCTGATGATGAGATGTCTTTTTTGGTGCATAAGCTTTTCTTGAAAACTTTCTTTGTTGTTCTTTTTCCTTTATATGTTTGTTTTCTATTTGAGTAACCTTCATCATTTTTCTTTTTCTTATGAGGAAATTTGTTAGCAAAATGACCAATACCATCACAATTAAAACAAATCAAAGGAAGCTTACCTCTATACCTATCGTTGGTTCCCTTGTTCAATCTTCTGAGAAAGTTGGCCGCTTCTTCATCATCTTTTGAGACGTCACTGCTGCTGCTATGTTCTTTTTCTTTTTGCTTTCCCTTTTTCTTTGACCTTTTGGATGCTTTGAATGCTGCTTCTTTTATATATGGATTTTCTTATTCAGTTCTCATTTCATATGCTGTGAAGATTCCATGTAGTTTGTCCATGCTTATTGATTTTAGATCTGTTCTTTCTTCTAGTGCTGATATCTTAGGTTGAAATCTCATAGGAAGAGATCTTAGTTCCTTTTGAAAAATTATAGATTATTTGATTTCTTCTCCCAATACCAAGATTGCATTTACTGTTTCATCGACTCGTAAAAAGTAAGCTACAATATTCTCATCTTCCTTGATCTTTAGTTGTTCAAACTCACCTCTGAAAGTTTGAAGCTTTGCTGCATTGAATTTTGAATCTCCTTCATAAATATTTTGAAGTTTGTCCCAAATATCTTTAATAGATTTATAGTGTGCAAATTTGGTGAATATCGATTCTCCAAGACCATTCAAAAGTGAATTTGTGGATTTGGAATTATTTTAACCGAGTTTCACTGCTTTGCCATTTGTTGGCGGAATGGTTAGTGTTGTGTATCCATCTACAATTGATTATAAAATTTCAAATCCATGTTTGTGTATATATGTCTTCATCTTTATGCTCCAGAATGCATACTTTTGTCCATCAAACTGTGGTATTCCATTTTTATACATGTTGTTTCTCTCCATGATCTACCTTTCAGTGGTTAAACTAATTTCTGAAGGAACCTGCTCTGAAACCAATTGTTGGATTACTAAGAGGGGGGGTGAATCAGTAATAGAGAAATATAATCCTTTTTAACTATATAATGCAAGTGGTATATCAATTTAGCATTATCATCCAATATTTGCAGAGTAAATAAACAATGAACAAATGAACAATCATACACATACACAATACACTAGTGTTTTTATGTGAAAACCCAAAGCGAGAGAAAAACACATAATGCTTTTTTTTATATGTATTTAAGAATTACATTCATTGGAAGAACCAACTTCCTTTGTTTTCCAGCTGCAACTGGAAGGAGGCTCCAACCCCCTAGTTTCTCAGGCCACAACCTGAAGGAAGCTTCAACTCCCTAATTCTCTGGATATAACTAGAAGGAAGCTACAACCCCCTATGTTCTTTGGATACAACTAGAAGGTGGCTACAACCATCTTTCCTTGCCCCGTCCAACTGCCCTGAAGTATAAGTAGAATGATGGAACCACTGTCACACTATCACTATGAAATATACTGTTGTAAACTAGTACTAATCAACCTGCACCAAACAACATGTACCAATAACCTAAACCATGCATCAACCATGCGTCAACATGTACCTCAACCTGTAATCAACCTGTACCATAAACAAGTGCATCAACCATGCACCAACCTATACCTCAACCTCAACCAAAATCCCTCATCACTTTCATCATCCAAATATGATTTTTAACTCTGTAATATACCTAGTGTATATGATCACATACCCAGAAACCTTCCTTAACTTTAACAACAAGAGAATATCATTTTCATCAAAATTTACTTTAGTCTCACATGACTAGTTTTGGATTAGTCAACAACCCTAACTTGAAATAATCATAATTATGTGCCTATAATGAATAAAGATTTGAAAATATTACACAATGTTCTTCAGTGTGTTTTATGAAATTCCTCCAGGTGTCACTACTTGGAACCTCTCAGAAAAGGAGTTATAGAAAAAATGGCATACCTTGTTGAATTCTGGCTAATTCTAGAGAGAGAACTTGTAAAGTGTGCCCCACACAGAATATTTGTTGCATGGATCTGAAAATTGGACATAGAATACTACTGACTATATTATAACCAAAAAATTTGGTCTTACTGAATTTGGATCTGTTATGAATAAGTTATGACTTGTTTACCCGAAACACCTGTTTTAGACTAGTTTCAGGACTAGCCACAAACCCTATTTTTCACAGAGTGTAAATCCAAAAATACAAAGACCCTTAAGATGAAATTTGTATCACAACTACTTGCATATGTTTCCTCAATGGCCTCCCAATTTCTTGGTCTGAATCATTCTAGAAAAAAAAATATTGTGAAAATGGTCAGATGACCTGTAAATAACATACCTTAGAAAGCATCATCGAAAGAATTTATCCTCCCTTTAGTTTCGTCCTTCTTTACTTCACTTTCCCTCTGAAATTTGGCTTATATATCCTTTGGTTATCTCAGTCACCTGTAGATATTGAATATGCTAAAGTGTGATTTAAATGAGAGAGCCTTGCCTCTTATTTATACTTTCATGTAGCTTCCTTAGAATCATCTTCTACACCACTTTGTCCACATAGCAACCTTGTCCACATAGTCACCTATGTCCAACTTTGCCCAATTTTCCACTTGTCCATATATCCAATAGCCACTTGACTAATTAACCCATTTTCTTCATTTTAGGGTTAACCTTCTTATAACCACTTTCCATAATTAGAAATTTTTCCATTTACTTTATTATTTAAATAATCCTCCTTATTTTTGTCACTTCACTTTATTATTTAAATAATCCTCTTTGACTTTTTCACTTCTCTTTATTATTTAAATAATCCTCTTTGCAATACTGAAATCATATCACTCATGCTCCCCTTAGAACCATGCCTGCATCTTTGTGACCAACGCTCCCTTTGGAACCATGCCTCTATCCTCTGCATCTAATAAATCTCTCCCCTTTGTCATCAATCGAAAAGGTATCTTTCCATTCATGTTTTCTCCCCCTAACTGACTTGTCTGATCTCCCAACCTAAATTTTCCTATTTATGGTGCTTCCTCATGTACATCTAATACACATACAATAAGCATTAAAAAACATTCATTTTTGAGTAGAGATAACTCCGAGTCTCTGGCAAAGATACTCAAAGGATTCCCATGGAAGCGGTTTTGTAAATATGCCTTCCACTTGTTCTTTTGTGCTCACATATTCAACTCTGATGTTCTTTTCTGCAACATGTTCCCATAGAAAGTGATACTTGATTGGAATGTGATTCATCTTGGAGTGCATCACCGGGTTTTTTGAGATATTGATGATGCTTTTATTATCACAATAGATTGGAATGGGATCATCATACTCAACCTGTATCTATGTCAAAGTTTGTTTCATCCATAGAACCTATGTACAACATGGTGTTGCTGCAATATACTCTGCCTCCGTTGTAGATAAAGATATTGATGATTGTTTCTTGCTTATCCATGATACTATACTAAACACTCAACCAAGTAGGAGGTTTCCCCACTGGTGATTCATCAGTCATCAATGCAACCTGCCCAATTTGCATCTGTGTAGGCAATAAGTGATACATCCTTTCCTTTTGGATACCATAATCCAAACTCTTTTGCTCCATTGATATATCTGAAAATCCTCTTCACTGCTAATACATGTGATTCCTTTGGTGTTGCTTGAAATTGTGCCATTTTTCAAACTATCTGCATTACATCTAGTCTAGATGTTGTCACTGTTAAGCCCTAAATAGTGCCTCATTACCCCTTAATTGGGGCATATTATATTAGTAAATTTATTTTATTTATGCTAGATTTAGACCATTAGTTGTAATTATACCTCCTAGTCTCCTATATATACCAAGGAGACATTTTCATTTTGAATCATCTTGTAATTGTACATTTATGTGGGAATAAGGAGTTTTCCCCCTCAAAGAAGATTATTATATGAATTTATATCTTTTTCAAGTTGTTGAGTACTTATTCTGAGGTTTTTCTATGCTATATTGATATTTGGTTCTTAACATATGGTATCAGAGCTCAAGGTCTTGGGGTTTCGCTGCTACATCTTAGACACCTTGTAATTTTAGCTATAACTTTTTTTCTACAATGTTTCAAAAGGAACAAATTGGAGGGTATTTAGTAGACAGATCAAGGTATGTTGGGTTAAAATTTCAGCTCCCAAGGCCTTATACTTTCAGAGATACAGCCTGTGCAATATAGGGTTCTGGAATAATCCTGAAATGAGTCATTGCATACTTTTCGCTATAAACATTTTTCTGTAACATTTCAGACCCTGAACTACAGATTCTATTCATAGAAATTAGTAAGGTATCTGTGGTAAAACTTTCATCTTCTTGGTAATATTAAATCTGTAGACACACCCTGTGGAAGATAGGGTATCTGACTAGTCTCAAGAAGGTGTTCCATGTAAAACAATCATAACTTCTTCCTAGAGTTACCAATTGAGAGAGACCAGTGTCATTGGATAATGGACAGTCTGTAGTATTTCTGGTACGAGTTTCAGAATTTTATATCAATTATTTTGTGCGGGGCACGCTATACAAGTGAGATCTCCTGAAAAGGTAAAAAATCAGCAATTTGTGGGGAAGTTACCATAAATTCCACTTGGCACATCGAATTTTGATCAGACCTATGGCATTGTAGAGAAAAAATATCAGAGAACTACAAAAAATAAAGTTTCATACCCAAAAGGGCCGAAACTTTGGAGATATCGTAGAAGAAATATTGTCTAACAGAACCACCTCAAAATCAAGGTTCAAAAGTGATACTTGGCCAACATGCCACCCAAAAAGGGAAATTCTACACCAAATAAGCATCCAGACAATCCTACTTGGAATATTGATGAAGGTGAAGAAATGTGTAGGGACATAAATTATTTACAAAAGAATATAGTAACATAAGATTAACTACAAGAGATGGAAGCTAAGTTGGAGGCAAAGATGGATGGTTTCATGGAAGGATTGAAAATTTTCGTAATAGAGAGGACACCTGAAAGTGAAAATGTATCCCATGAAATTCATGATGAGGACACAATGAAGGTGAATAAAAAATGGAGAAACTCTAACTTTGGGTTGAAGACCAACCATGTTCCTAAAATCGATACGAGGAAGTTTGATGGCAAGGACCCTATCACATGGATACTTCATATGGAGCAATTCTTTGATCTACATAATGTGCCACATACACAAAAGGTACGAATTGCTTCTTTATATTTAGCACCCAATCAATTTCTATGGTATAGATGGCTATGTTCTCACAAATCACTCGTCACTTGGACAATTTTCATGGTAGAAATGATAGCACACTATGAGGATACAAGGAGCAATACCTTCTTTAGCCAATTGATAAATCTCAAGCAAAAGGGTTCAGTTACAGAGCACATTGAGAACATCCAAAGATTGAATATAAAGGTAACAGATATTCCAGATGAGCGCTTGATTGATGTATTCATAGGAACTTTAAGAGATAGCATTCAACATGAGGTTCGCCTTTGGGAACCCAAATCATTGGAGAATGCATTTAGGGTGGCAAGAAATGTTGAAAGTAAAAATATGGCTATGGCTACCAGAAGGACCAATCCTAACATCTATAGAGAGAATAATGCTCCTTATTCTAAAACACCTCAACCTACAAGGTTGACACCTCAACAATTGGAGGAAAGAAAAGCAAAAGGCTTATGCTTTAATTGTGACAGCAAGTACAGTAAGGGACATAAGTGTGGTGAGAAGAAAATATTCTACATATATTGTGAAGAGGAAGAAGAACAAGAACATGAACAAGAACCATCTCAAGATGAAAACGTAGAATCAATTTCATCTAAAGAGTTGACTCTCATGATATCGTGTAATGCATTGGTTGGAATTAGCACTCTTCAAACCCTCAATATCGAAGGATATATCAAAATTAAAAAGGTAATATTTCTAATTGATTCTGGCAGTACTCATAATTTCATTCACTATAAATTAGCCAAAGATCTCAATTTCTTTGTATATCTAGCACCAGAGTTTCAAGTTATGATTGCAGATGGAGGAACTATCAATTGCTCAGGAAAATGCAATAAGATCAATCTTACTATGGGGGAATATGTAATGAATAGTCCAATGATTGCTATACCCATGGGTGGTGTTGATGGTGTACTAGGAATCTAATGGTTACAATCATTAGGAATAATGGCTTTTAATTTTCAAGAACTTTTCATGAAATTTTAATTGGAAGGAAAAGAAATATAGTTAAGAGGTATCACAGGGAAACCTCGTAAGGTGATAAGCTCTAATGGCATGACAAAATTATTGAAAAAGGAGCATCAAGGTGTTATTTCATAACTATGCTCACTAGATGTTCAAACATCTAATCCATCTATTCCTCTAGATCTCCAAGGGATCATTGATAAGCATTCCAAAGTATTTGAAGATATTCCCAAAGGTCTTCCACCCACTCGAAATCATGATCATGATATTCACCTAATTCCTGGGAGTGTTCCTCCTAACATCAGGCCATACAGATACCCTTATGCCCAGAAGAGTGAAA
>JASDQU010100743.1:172220-185997 GCA_032191745.1 Picea mariana | reverse complement strand
GCCCAGAAGAGTGAAATTGAGCGCATGGTTGAAGAAATGTTAGAGGTTGGCATTATTAGACCTAGCCAAAGTTCTTACTCTGCACCAGTGGTAATGGTATTCAAGAAAGATGGCTCATGGCGTATGTGTCCAGATTATAGAGAGCTCAACAAGATCACTATTAAAGATAAGTTTCCCATTCCTGTCATTGATGAATTGTTAGATGAACTACATGGAACAATCTATTTCACAAAGTTGGATCTCTGTTCAAGGTATCATCAGATTAGAATGAAGGAAGAAGATATCCCAAAAACAACATTCCGAACTCATGAAGGCCATTATGAATTTTTGGTCATGCCTTTTGGCCTTACAAATGCACCTTCCACATTCCAAGGGTTGATGAATTCCATTTTCAAGCCCTTCCTTCGAAAATTTGTGTTAGTATTTTTTGATGATATAGTAATCTATAGAAAGTCTTGGGAGGATCATATGCAACATGTTGACAAGGTTCTACAACTACTAAAGGAGAAACAACTATATGCCAAACCATCCAAATGTTTCTTTGGAGTGAAGGAGGTAGAGTATTTGGGTCATATTATATCTCATGAAGGTGTCAAGGTAGATCCTAACAATATTAAGGCCATGATGGACTGGCCAATTCCCAAAACATTAAAGAATCTTAGAGCATTTTTAGGTTTGATAGGTTACTACCGCAAGTTTGTACGACACTATGGAAGAATAGCAGCACCTTTAACGGCACTAACTAAGAAGGATGCATTTTCATGGACTCCAGAGACAACTAAAGATTTTGAACAACTTAAAGAGGTGATGTGCAAAGCTCATGTCTTGACCACTCCAGACTTCACAAAAACCTTTATTGTGGAATGTGATGCCTTGGGAAATGGAATTGGTGCTGTCCTAATGCAAGAAGGAAGGACCCTGGCTTTTGAAATTCGACCACTCAAGGGAAAGGACTTACACAAACCCATTTATGAGAAGGAAATGAGGGAAATACTAAGTGCATTGAAGAAATGGCATCCTTACCTAATAGGTAGGCACTTCAAGGTCAAAACAGATCATGATAGTCTTAAATACTTCTTGGAACAAAGACTATCTTCAGAAGAACAACAAAAATGGGTAACCAAGATATTGGGTTATGATTTTGAAATCGTCTATAAAAAAGAGAAGCAAAATGTTGTGGTAGATGCACTCTCAAGGAAGGATGAAGATGTTGAGGCCTTTCTCTATGATATCTTGATCATCCAACCCGATTGGATAATAGAAGCAAGGGAGGAATGGAAGAATGACGAAAAAAGTGTGGACTCTCATTCAAAGGCTGCAGCAGGATTCCAGTACATCAGATACATTTACATGGAAAAATGATTCACTATGGTACAAAGATCGCTTATATTTATGTAAGAAATCCCAACTGAAACAAAAGGTACTATTGGAATTGCACACCTCTCCAGTAGGAGGGAACTCAAGATTTTTAAAAACCTATCGTAGGGTCAAGAAGCAATTTTTTGGGGATGGCCTTAAAAATGATGTTCAAAGGTTTGTGGCAGAATGTTTGGTTTGCCAACAAAATAAGGTGGAAACAATTAAGACCCCACATCTTTTACAACCATTAGCCATCCCAAATCAACACTGGGAGGAGGTTTCCATGGATTTCATCACAGGGTTACCGAAGTCTGAAGGAAAGAGTGTCATCATGGTGATTGTTGATAGACTGACCAAGTACGCACACTTTTGTGCACTCTCGCATCCCTTCAAAGCTAGTATAGTTGCCACCGCATTCATGGAGATAGTTCAAAAGCTACATGGAAGCCCAAGGATTATTGTAAGTGACAGAGATCCCATCTTCACTGGACATTTTTGTACATAATTATTTTCTTGTTTGGGTACTCAATTGGCTCATAGCTCATCCTATCATCCTCAATCTGATGGACAAACCGATATGGTGAAAAAATGTCTAGAAGTCTACCTTCGTTTCTTTGTCTCTAATAAACAAACATAATGGTTCAAATGGTTACCCTTGGCATAATGGTGGTATAACACTTCCTTTCATACTGCAACAAAAATGACACCATTTATGGCACTCTATGGATACCACCCTCCTTCCATCACTTCTTCTCTAAAATAAAAATCTAAGGTTCAAGCAGTGGAAGATCACATCGAGCATCAACAACAAGTTCTCCAAATATTAAAGGACAACCTAACCATGGAACATAATCGTATGAAACAACAAGCAGATCAACATTGTAGTGAAAGAAGTTTTGAAGTAGGGGATTGGGTGTTTTTAAGACTACAACCATACAAATAGATGTCTCTCAAGCAAGCCAAGAAGGATAATAAATTATCACCAAAGTACTATGGCCCTTATAAGGTGTTGCAAAAGATTGGTACTATGGCATACAAATTGGAGTTGCCTGCATCTTCACAAGTACACCCAGTTTTCCATGTTTCATGCTTAAAGAAGGTTATAGGTGACAATATCCCAGTTCAAACTATATTGCCAGAACTTGACGAGGAAGGAAAAATCATATTGAAGCCTGAAGCCATCACTGACACAAGAATTTGCCAGCTGAGGAATAGATCCATTTCAGAGTATCTCATTAAATGGAGGAAACTACCGGCTAAATATTCCACTTGGGAAGATGAGTCTTTTATACAGAAGCATCCAGAGTTACTCAAGCATTGTAGACAACACTTGTCTCAAGTGGAGGGGCATGTTAAGCCCTAAATAATGGCTCATTACCCCTTAATTGGGGAATTTTATATTAGTAATGTTATTTTATTTATGTCAGATTTAGGCCATTAGTTGTAATTATACCTCCTAATATCCTATATATACCAAGGAGACATTTTTATTTTGAATCATCTTGTAATTGTACATTTATGTGGGCATAAGGAGGTTTCCCCCTCAAAGAGGCTTATTATCTAAATTTATCTCTTTTTCAAGGCGTTGAGTACATATTCTGAGGTTTTTCTATGCCATATTGATATTTGGTTTTTAACAGTCACATATAGTAGGATACGAATCATTGATCTGTATTGCCACTGATCTATAGACTTTGAATCATCATCTTTTATCAACTTGCAACTGGTTTGCATGGGAGTGATAACTGGTTTGCAATATTCCATTCCGAACCTCTTTAGCATTTCTCTAATATACTTGGTTTGAGAAATAAAAATTCCTTGGTTTCTTTGATGTATCTGAAGACCCAAAAAGAAGGATATTTCTCCAGGTAATGAAATTTCAAATTCATTCTTCATGTCCTTTTCAAATTTCTGGTTTAACCTGTCATCAATACTTCTAAAAATAATATCATCAACATAAAATTCAATTAATAAAATACTATCTTGAGTTACCTTGATGTAGAGGTTGTTGTCTGCACTTCCTTTTATAAACCCTTCCTGCTGTAGATATTTAAAAAGTCTAGAGTACCATGCTCTAGGAGCCTATTTTAGACCATACAAGGCCTTTTTTAATTTACACACATAATATGTGTTCTATGACAACTGAAGTCCTTTTGGTTGTTCAATGTAGACTTCTTCTTCGCGTTCCCCATTTATAAAAGCTGATTTTATGTCCATCTGATACACTTTAATATTTTTGGAGCATGCATAAGCTAAAAGAAATCAGATTGCTTCCATTTTGGAAATTGGGGCAAATGTTTCTTCAAAGTTGATTCATTCAACCTGTGCATATCCTTTACATACCAATCTATCTTTGTTCCTTGTAACCTGACTATCTTCATTCAATTTATTCTTGTATACCCACTTTGCGTCGATCACATTCTCATCCTTTGGTCTTGGAACCAATTCCCAAGTGTCATTTTTCTCTATTTGATCCAATTCTTCATCCATGGCCTTATTCCAAAATTCATTCTTGCTGGCCTTTTTAAAGTAGGTTGGTTCAATCGTATATGAGAGTGCTAGGTGCGTTTGTTTTGGTGAACATATTCTTCTTCTAGTCTCAACTCCTACATATTTTTTTTCGATAATATGATCTGAAGGATGATTCTTTTGTATTCATCTGGTAGGTGTCTTTGGAGGCACTTGTTGAACTTTCTCTTCTGCTTCTGTCAGATCCTCTTCATCTTTCCCTTCTACTTATTTTTCATCTTTTGCTTCTTCTTTGTAAAGTTGTTCCATGGATTAATTTTCTTCTTCCTTTAATTCTTGTCTACCTATTTCATCAATTGTTACGTTGATGATTTCCACAACTTTGTTCAATCTTAGGTTGTAACACTTGTATGCTTTCCTTGTACTTGAGTATCCAAAAAGTACTCCTTTTTCCACATGAAATTCAGACTTTCCCATTCTACCATCTTCTTTTTTGATGTAGCATTTGCTTCCAAAAAATATGAAGTTCTTCACATTTGTTGGTCTTCCTTTCCATAGCTCGTAGGGAGTTTTGTTAGTGTTGTTTCTAAGCATTACTATGTTTTGAATGTGAACTGTTGTATGCACTACCTATGTCCAAAAGATATCTATCAATTTGGAATCCATTAGCATTGTTCGAGCCATTTCCTGTACTGTCTTGTTCTTTCTTTCAACAACTCCATTATGTTGAGGTGTCCTAGCAATAGAGAATTTCCCTTTTATTCCATGCATGCTGCAGTAGTCCATAAATTCCTTTGAAGTGAACTTTCCACCATTATCACATATCAAGCATTTGATTTTTGAATCCATTTCATTTTCAACCATTTCCTTGTAGACCTTGAAGTTTTCAAAAGCTTCTAACTTATTCCTGAGAAAGAAAATTGCATCCATTCTTGTATAATCATCAACTAATAACATAAAGTATTTCTCACCTTTTAAGCCCTTTGTTGTAGTTGGTCCAACTAGATCAGTATGCACAATTTCTAGTGGTCTTGTTGTTGAATATTCTTTTGATTTAAACCTGGTCTTTGTTTTCTTTCCTTGTTGACAATGCTTGCATAAAGTGTTGGTTGGTTTTGTGATCTAGGTAATTTCTCTAATTGCTTCCCTTTTGCTGACTTTGACAAGGTTATCAAAATGTATGTGACCCATTCTTGTGTGCCATAGCCAAATTTCATATTCCTTTCATAGGAAAAACTTTTCATTTCCAATTTCACTTAATACATATATGTTGCTTGAAGTTCTCGCAGTTGTTGCAATCAATTTTCCCGATCCTTATTTTCTTATATCGCACTTTTGTGAATCGAACGTAACTTTATGACCTTGGTCACACATTTGAATCACACTTAGAAGATTGTGTTTCATATCTTCTACTAGTAGAATATTTTATGCCTTGGTATTCTCGTTCCCAATTTTGACTGTGCTTTTTCCAATGATTTTAGCTGAATCATCATTTATGAAGGAGATTGACCCATATATTTCCTTTCTTAATGTAAGAAACCTGTCTCTATTACCTGTCATGTGTTTTGAACACCCATTGTCAACGTACCAACCATGTTTCTTCTGCTTAGCTTGTAGAGCAAGTGTGCATTCTTCATTGCTATACTGATTCTGCTTTCTTCTCCATGTGCTTTTCTGAGGTTCCTATCTGTGACTATTGTTTTGTTGTGGTTCTCTAGGAGGGACTTTCATTCTGCAATCTTTGTCCATGTGTCCAAAGTTGTTACATTTGTAGCATTCTACCGCAGTGCTCAAATATTCAAACCTGTTGTAACTTATTCTCTGTGTTTCACTAGGCCTTCTCAGATAACCCTTTTGTGTATGAATTTCAAATTTGTTTATGCTTCTGTTGTTAGCTCTCCAATTCACAGTTTTATGACCAAAAAAGATAGTTTGATACCTGGGAGTTGAAGATCTTCTGAAAGGAGGTACTCTTATGAATCCTTATTCTTCCTAAGGCCTATCTGTTTCTGTTGGTTTTTTATTCTAAAATCTAAACCTACTTGGTGGAGGAGTGTCCCTGCAATTTTCTTTGTAGACCTTCCTATCCCCTTTGATTGTTTCTGCATAGATTTTTGGATATGTTTCTTGTTTCGTTGTTTTGGATCTTGATCCCTTTTCTGTCTGATTGTATCCAAGTACGGACTTGTCATGATGAGGTTTTTGACTACTAATAATGTCATTCAAAACTTTTGAGTTGTTCTACATATTTTTCTTTTGAAGATCATTTCTTAATGTGACAATCTGTGCTTCCAAATTTTCAATGATCCTGTCTCTTTCTTCTAGTTCTTATTTGAGTGCTTATTGGATTCTTTTATCTTATTCAATTTGAATATTCAAATTTGTGATCATTTGTTCTAGTCCCTTAGTGTCTTCTTTTTTGTCTAGTTCTACTTGTAGTTTCTTGTTTTTCTTCTTTTCTCTTTTGATAACTTCTATGGAACAAAACAATTCTTCTCGGTAGTCAACTTCTACCTCTTCATATTCTTCTTCGGCCTCTTCATATTCTTCTTCATATTATTTTTTATTAGATTCTTCTACTGCCATGAATAGAACTCTTTATGTCTCACTGTCACAGACTTCATTTTCATCCGATGATGATATGTCTTCTTTGGTGCATAAGCTTTTCTTGAAAACTTTTTTTGTGGTTATTTTTCCTTTATATGTTTGTTTTCTATTTGAGTAACCTTCATCGTTTCTCTTTTTCTTATGAGGACATTTTTTAGCAAAATGACCAATACCATCACAATTAAAACAAATCAAAGGAAACTTACCTCTATACCTGGTGTTGGTTCCCTTGTTCAATATTCTGAGAAATTTGGCCACTTCTTCATAATCTTTTGAGACGCCACTGCTGCTCCTATGTTTTTTTTTTTTTTTCTTTCCCTTTTTCTTTGACCTTTTGGATGCTTTGAAGGATGCTTCTTTTATATCTGGATTTTCCTTTTTAGTTCTCATTTCATATGCTGTGAAGATTCCATGTAGTTCATCCATGCTTATTGATTTTAGATCTGTTCTTTCTTCTAGTGCTGATATCTTAGGGTCAAATCTCATAGGAAGAGAACTTAGTACCTTTTGAACAATTACAGATTCTTTGATTTCTTCTCCCAATCCCAAGATTGCATTTACTGTTTCATCGAATCGTAAAAATTAAGCTACAATATTCTCATCTTCCTTCATCTTTAGTTGTTCAAGCTGTCCTCTGTAAGTTTGAAGATTTGCTTCTTTGACTTTTGAATCTCCTTCATAAATATTTTGAAGTTTTTCCTAAATCTCTTTAGCAGATTTACAATGTGAAAATTTGGTGAATACTGATTCTCTAAGACCATTCAGAAGTGCATTTGTGGCTTCGGAATTATTCTGATTGAGTTTCACTGCTTTGTCATTTGTCGATGAAACTATTGGTGTTTTGTATCCATATACAATTGATTACCAAATTTCAAATCGTTGTGCCTGTATTTATGTATTCATCCTTATGCTCTAGAATGCATAATTATGTCCATCAAACTGTGGCATTCCATTTTTATACATGTTGTTTCTCTCCATGATCTACCTTTCAGTGGTTAAACTGATTTTTTAAGGAGCCTGCTCTGAAACTAATTTTTGGATTACTGAGAGGGGGTTGAATCAACAATAGAAAAATATAATCATTTTTAACCATATAATGCAAGTGTTATATCAATGTAGCATTATCATCCAATATTTGCAGAGTAAATAAATAATGAACAAATGAACAATTATACACATACACAATACACTAGTGTTTTTATGTGGAAACCCAAAGCGGGAGAAAACCACATAATGATTTTTATTATATGTCTTTAAGAATTATATTCATTGGAAGAACCAACTTCCTTTATTTTCCAGTTGCAATTGGAAGGAGGATCCAACCCCTTAGTTTCTCAGGCTACAACTTGAAGGAAGCTCCAACCCCCCAATTCTATGGCTACAACAAGAAGGAGGCTACAACCCCCTATTTTCCCCGGCTACAACCAGAAGGTGGCTACAACCACCTTTCCTTGCCCCGTCTAACCACCCCGACGTATAAATAGAATGATGGAAGCACTGTCACATTATCACTGTGAGATATACTATTGTAAACCTGTACCAATCAACCTGCACCAAACAACATGTACCAATAACCTGAACCATGCATCAACCATGCATCAACATGTACCTCAACCTGTACCATAAACAGGTGCATCAACCATGCACCAACCTGTACCTCAACCTCAACCAAAATTCCTCGTCAATTTCATCATCCAAATTTGATTTGTAACTCTATAATAGACCTGGTGTATATGATCACATACCTGCAAACCTTCATTAACTTTAACAACAAGAGACTATCATTTTCATCAAACTTTACTTTAGTCTCACATGACTAGTTTTGAATTAGTCAACAACCCTAACTTGAAATAATCATAATGATGTACCTGTAAGAATAAAGATCTGAAAATATTACACAATGTTCTTCAGTGTTTTTTATGCAATTCCTCCAGTTGTCACTACTTGAAACCTCTCAGAAAAGGAGTTATAGCAAAAATGACATACCTTGTTGAATTCTGGCTTATTCTAGAGAGCAAACTTGTAAAGTGTGCCCCGCACAGAATATTTGTTGTATGGATCTGAAATTTTACACAGAATACTACAGACTCTACTCTAACCAACACATTTGGTCTTACTAAATTTGGATATGTTATGAATAAGTTATGACTTTTTTACCTAAAACACTTGTTTTAGACTAGTTTTAGGACTAGCCACAAACCCTATTTTCCACGGAGTGTAACTCCAAAAATACATTGAACCTCAAGCTGAAATTCATACCACTGCTACTTGGATATGTTTACTCAATGGCCTCCCAATTTCACGGTCTGAATCATTCTAGAAAAAAAAAAATTATTGTGAAAATGGTGAGATGACTGTAAATAACATACCTTAGAAAGCATCATCAAAATAATTTATCCTCCCTTGAATTTCGGCCTTATTTACTTCACCTTACCTCTGGAATTCTGCTTAGATATCCTTTGGTTACCTCAGTCACCTGTAGATATTCAATATGCTCAAGTGTGATTGAAATGATATTCAATATGTAGATATTCAATATGTAGCTTCCTTAGAAGCATCTTCTAGACCACTTTGTCCACATAGTTACCTATGTCCAACTTTGCCCAATTTGCTACTTGTCCATATATCCAATAGCCACTTGAATACTTAACCCATTTTCCTCATTTTAGGGTTAACCTTCTTATAACCACTTTCCATAATTAGAAAGTTCTCCATTTACTTTATTATTTTAATAATCCTCCTTGACTTTGCCACTTCACTTTATTATTTAAATAATTCTCTTTGACTTTGTCACTTCACTTTATTATTTAAATAATCCTCTTTGACTTTCTCACTTCACTTTATTATTTAAATAATCCTCTTTGACTTTCTCACTTCACTTTATTATTTAAATAATTTCTTCTTTGCAAGCACTTTGACTTCTTTGACCTTTTGGGGCTTCAAGCCAACAAATGAGGGTCCTCCAACTTTGTAAGGCCATAACTCTCAAACCGTGAGGAGTTATGTGACTTTCTGCATACCACCAAAAATAGCATGACATGTACTATCCATCTAGAATAGTCTTACCTGCAAATATATCAAAACTCATACCATTATACATTAAACAAACTTGGGTCCATTACCCAAACCTTTGTGCTATCAGAATTCACTACCAGAATTTCTTCAAGCGTTAACAACAATGACAACCAATCCAATTAATCAACATATATTACTTCTTAGGAAAAACTACATTTTGTGGAGTCAAAAGATGAGCTTTTAAAATAAGATTTCCACTCAGCTCATCAATTTTATGAATCTAAATTTCAAGAATTGGGGAAATGGACTTTATCCTTGGAAATAGTGCCAAAATATTAGCTTCCAAATTCTCACTTGAGGTGCAAAATTACCAATAACCAAGTTAGACACTAAGGGAAACTTGGAAAAAATACCCATTGTCACCTCGGCAGGATTTTGCATCACTTTAGGTTAGTTGTTCTCCAACACAAAGGGGGATTCCCTAAGAAGAATAAGTCCAAAGGTATAAGGAATGGAAAGGACATCTAGGACATATAGTAAATATGGTTTCTAAGGAGATTGTAGCAGAAATTCCATATTTATGAAAATGAGAAATAATTCTAGTTAAAGATGATGAAATGAAAGGTTTCCTAGACTTATAGAAAATCTAATTTCTATTAATTTCAACTATAATTTCCAAATTTGCAAACCAGAAAATAAGTAATGTATTTTTTATTTTTTATATTTTACATTAGTTGAAAGGGAGGAAAAGTGCATGGATTCTAGATTGGGGAAATTGGGTCAGTAGGGAAGACTCAATAGGTTTCTTAAACAATGTTTTATGGGAAAACCAAGCTATGAAATATATGCTACAACAATGCCTAAATGAATAGAAATTAATATAGTAATTTATGAAGGAAGGGATCTCAAAAAGATCCACCTTCAAGCTCGGTTCAAAGGTGAATTTTGTTAATAAAATAAACTAGTGCAACACCTCTTTAAGGTATTAGATGAAAACCACATTATTTCCATTAACAAAATACAAAAGAAACTAAAGAGAAAGAAATTTCCACACCTAGTTTACTTATAGTGTGGTTGATAAACCATTTCCCTTAGCCTCATGAACAAGCTTTGACATCATAAATCAACATCAGAGTTCAGAAAATAGATTCCAAGTAAAGCACCTCTCTGAAAGGCAGGTCACGGCTACACCACTTGCTTTATGGAAATGTAGAGATGCGATTTTGGTCAAGCCACAGCGGGGTCCTTCTCTATTGGAAGGCTAACAAACTATGGTGCCTGGGCTGAACCTGGGAGTATCCCTACCCCATTTTTTCCATTTCTTCAAGGCCCAAAGGGGAAATAAGCATGAATAATTAAGATATGAAAGTTAAACCTTCATTCCGTCAAGTCCCAAAGGGGAAATTCAAATAAGCATGAATATATGAATGGTAAACCGGGGAATGCATATATGGGCAGATACCATACAATTTATACCAGGTGGGAGGGACAAAATGCTCTCGGAAATCCCCCTATTCTTTGGAAATCGGTAAAAGGGAAGATTGTAGCTACCAATTCCCCATACCACAAGAGAATTAAACCATAAAACCTGATTTTACCAAATGACAGGGTGAAGATGCTATCAAATATTTCCATACTTCTATAAATTTCGCTAATGGAAACTTGTCCCTCCAAATTTTAGGGGAGAAATATTATTTTTTTTCCTCTGTCCCTCTAAACATGGGCTAAACATGTACATGATTTTTCCCCTAAAATAAATTACGGGCTAATGATATAAGTTTAAAAAAATCACTCTAATACAAAAAAATCGCCCACTAAAACATTGGAGGCCCCTTAATTTCGCCCATGAGTGAAATTTCACCCCTAAATCATCTATGCCATTTATTGTGTTGTGATTCCTTCCATCACACACTCGATTAATTTGGCATTGCCTCAATTACCCTCATAGTCTCTTTGATTTGCCACATGACACCTTTGATTTGATTGTACCCCCCTAGGATTTCTCATTAACAATCAAATTAGGAATGTCATCAATAGCCAACTTGAAGTATACATCTTCGTTAAATGGTTTTTTTAACTTTTTTTAACAATAACAATATGTAATGTCCCCACTTTGGGACATCATCACAGGGTAGAGACTTATGATGACCAGAGTAGCCAGATGGATGTTATAGCGAGTACAGGGGTATGTGAGAGGAATTGTGGGGTCCAGTTGGCATTTATCATCATATTCCATCATTATGATCCATTCCGCATAGGTTGGCTTTGGTTTCATTCCATTCTGACGATTTCCATGATTTTGACTATTTTGAGCTATAATTTAATTAAAATCACTGAAGAGGTCATTTTGGGCACATTACTTGGAGGAACCTCTTAGTGTAATAGCTCATTGGAATCAGGAGGAGAAACACTACAGGATGGGATGGCTAGAAGTGACTTTCAGTGGCCAGGGAAGCCGCAAGGAGAGATAAGGAGATTTTCAGAGGTAAAAAGGTTAATTAATTAATTAATTATTATAAAATGAAAGTCACTTTGGAGGGACAAGGTGAGACAAAAAGTATAAAAGGAAGGCAAGGGCCTCTACTCAAGATTCATGTATGTTTATCAGTTTGATATTTGGCTTTAGCTAGTGAGCCCATCTCTTGGGGGTTTTGAGGGTTTTGACTTAAGAAACCCTAGAGGACGATTTGGTGGTGAAAGATTCCACCTAGGTTGTCCCAAGCTTGGTCTCGGAGATGCAATACTCTCCCACACCATTCTAGTCAGATCTACATCAGTGTAGGAGGTTCTACACAGCCACAACCACAGGAAGAGGAGGAGGGCGCACCATTGGGGGTTTCTAGCAAGGGGGGCGCACCATCTTTGGAGAGAGATTCGTTGTAGGAGATTGGTAGGGCCGTTGAGGATTCTATCACTTGGGTTTTCATTACAGGGCCTTGGACATCAAATCTAGTTCTTTCTGAGATAGTTTTATGGCTCAGATTATTTCTTGAGCAGTGGGGCGAATGGAAGAGAAGGAGGGCATTTTTGAGATTCGGATCTAGTCTGTTTGGAGGGGTTACACTTTAGATTTGACCCTAAGACTTCACCTAGTGACTTGTAGTGTCCCGATATATATTTCTAGAGAGTTTCAGAGCATTTGGAGGCCTCCTTCAGTAGGGCCGAATTATTTAGGGCTTCAGTCATCCAGTGAGGTGCACCATTCAGTGGGGGATTTCAGATCTACAGAGATTGAGAGGGATCTTGGAGATTCGGGCACCTGGGTTGTTCTTACCATCACCCAATCTATCAGTTGGCATATTTCTTAGGGTGATTGGACACTTTTGGCAGCAGGGCCGAGTTATTGAGGGTTTCAACCTTCTATTGGAGCGTGGCATTCTTCAGCTGGAGAGTTTGGCATTCAAATCTGCTTGTATTGATCTTCATTTCTTATTCAGCCTTTGGAGGCATCTTTTGTATTAGCGGGAGCATTTTGTAGCAGCTCTTATCTATTGTCTATTTTCTTGGCCATCTGTTGAGCATTCTAGATCGGCATCTTCATTGTAGCAGGTTTCGCTATTTTATGAATAAAGAAGATTTGAGATGTTTTGTCTTTTCTATCTTATCGCATATGGTTGAGGTATGTTCCATGGTTATCTCTTTCTATTATTTGTTGCATACACACATATAAACACATCTAAAAAAATAGATCAACAAACTGTTTGATGAAATACCTCACTCAGAAAAAGTTTTAAAAGACACCAAAACAAGTGATGATCTTTGCATAATGGCTTGGGATCATTACAGTGGTATCAGAGCTTAAATCCTGCAAACCTGGGGTGTCTTCCATAGGGATAAATGGATAGTTGGAAAGAAGTGGATAAGATAGGCTTTGAGATACCATGGTTGGAGATCATGTATGACGGCCTTAGCAAGGAAACTAAGGCTACAATAACCTTCCTACAATATGCAGCGTTTAGAAATCCCCATTGGAGCAAATGGGATATTTTATAGGGGATGATCATAGCAGGTGAAAAGAAAAAAGAAGCAGCTATATGGTGGGAAGAGCAGAGAAACCCCATGCCCAGTAGGAGCATGCAACCTTGCCACAATTGCAAGGGGCCGTGGGAACTAGATCATAGGTGCAGGGGTAAAGATCATGAGTGCATTATTGAGGTATGTCATGACAGTGAGGGTGAGGTGTATGAGGATGGAGCGATAGATGTGGATTTAGAGCAGTCGGATGATGACAGTGACTCTTGCACAGAGGCTAGTGATAGTGACTCTACCTCAGAGGATAGTGATGATAACTCTTGCACAGAGGCTAGTGATGCTTGCATGCTTGAGG